>CATIWJ010487758.1:0-35346 GCA_949640765.1 Croton laevigatus | reverse complement strand
TTGATATTGGTGAAAAAGTAAGTTTTTAAGAAGGTTAGTAATTGTTTATTATTATTTTTATTTTGGTATTGATAAAAAATTGATTTTATTAGTATTGGTGAAAAGCAAATGTAAAGAAATGAAAAACACGGAGGTAGTATTTCCTTATTAGATGCACTTGTGAACAACAGTAGGAAAAAAGGAAAAGGATGCTGGGTAGTGGAATTAGATTTGTGATTTTTAGGCAAATTGAACAGAATCTTTGGATTTCCTTAGCTTTAGTAGAGGTCATTACTGATGCATTCATTGAGGCTGGACTTGTCATGGAGAAAGATACTAAACAAAAGTTAAAGGTACAATATATGACACTCCAATTGTCCCTTTTTTCATTTTTAAAGTCCTGTGCTTAATATGCTGACATTAAATTTTCTGGTATTATATGTTGCTGCCATATGACATAATTGCTTCTTCATTTTCTGGCTATATGTATTCAAACATTCTTCAGTCTAGAGTGATCTATGCTACTGCCCATTGTATAAGTTGCTTATCTTTATCCTATCCTGCACTTCCTCTATCTCAACACGTGCTGTATTTGGGTTCTGTTCTCATATATGTTATTCAAGACTGGACAAATGAGGAAGTTAACTTAAAACCTTTTGAAGTGTTATCAACTTCTTTCAAGTAAGGTTTTGAGGTATCATATGAACCGAGGTTTTACAAGGGAATAATTGTTGTGCCTATTTGGTTAAGAATATATGCAAAATCATCCTTAATGTTAAAATACATGTAGCTAGTGCTGTGGGTGTTGCATGGAAATGTTATTGTTTGTTTCCTTGTGATGTTGAAAGATTTCTTGTCCTTATGATTGCGCTGTACAGGGGAATCTAATTTGAACTTGGTAGTAATCCAACAAACAATGGCCAAATTGGACAGGAACAAACAGTAAAATTCTGAATTATGCTGAATGCTTAACATAGAATTTCGTTCCAAGGTCGGAGCTCTGAAAATCTGGCCAACACGTTAAATTGGAAATTTTAATGCACTGCCTTAAAGCATTTGTGTGTGAAAATATATAGCAATATGTATATGCCTGCTTATTCCTGTGCCCTTTAGTATCGAAGTAATGATGTTAAAAATTCTGTTTACGCTTGAAATGCAGTTGCACGCTACGGTGATGAATACAAGCCATAGAAGAGGGTGGGTATTCATGCTCTCTATTCTGTTATCACTTTGCTTGTTTATCTGCATTGCTAAAACGCAGAGCTTAATTTTTTCAGGAAGAAGAGAAGAAAATACGATTCATTTGACGCTAGAGGCATTTACAAGCAATTTGGATCGGAAGAATGGGGAGATTATCTCATACAAGAAGCTCATCTTTCTCAAAGATTTGTGTACGACGAAAATGGATATTATCATTGTTGTGCTTCCATACCTTTTCCTGAAAGCATGCAAACAGAGTAATACTGATTTTGAAAAAATTCCAAGAAATATTCATGAATTGAAACCAACAAAATTGTACTTATAAAATCTCCTTTAAAGTTTGTATTAAATGTATATGATTTGTTTTTCTTTATTTCAGCCTCCAAATTTGTACATTTCCTTTGTTTCTTTTCCAAAATTGACAGTATCAGCCAAATTTCTTGTATATATTAAACCTCTAGAAAGTCACGGAAGTCATGTTTCTTTCTGTTCTTTTTTTTTCACTCTTCCTGAATAAGATGTTACAGTTGCGCTGCATGCATTGTTTCTAGATTATACGATTCCGATTCTCATTTCTTTATACACTCATATCATGTCATCAATAATGCAATTGCATGCACACAGTAACCACATTTATTAAGGTTTTACCACCAATATTACTCAACACAAAATTCGGATTCGGTATATTTTGTCGATTATTTATAAAATAATCGGCTTTTTCAAAGTAATTTACTTCCTCTTTTAATGGAGAAAAAATAAAATTTTAGGAGAAGAGATTTTTACATGGAGAAAAAAATATTTTGTTGAAATTCATACGCATGTTATGTTTGAATTGTTTTTCCACGATTGAATTTAAGTTTTGAGTTTTTTAAAATGAAAATTTTGAACAGACAGAAATATAAAACTGAACAGATATGATATTATTCTTGACGGAATTAAACGGTTAATATAACAATTTCAGTACGAACTTTTTTAAAATGTAACAATTTCAGTATATTTTTAACTTTGT
This sequence comes from Croton laevigatus, assembly GCA_949640765.1. Taxonomy (NCBI): domain Eukaryota; kingdom Viridiplantae; phylum Streptophyta; class Magnoliopsida; order Malpighiales; family Euphorbiaceae; genus Croton; species Croton laevigatus. The sequence continues at coordinate 33,158 of CATIWJ010487758.1, read as the reverse complement.
AATAAAAACAGAACAAATAATTATCTTTGTAACAATTTTAGTAATTTTCAAATTAAGTACCCATTTGATATTTTCAGAATATTAAAATTGTCTCAAAACTTTCCATCTTTAACAAATTTCATTTCTTTTCAATTTCAAATAAAAAATACTCCTAACTTAGTACCATTAACCAATTTCATCATATTTTAAACTTGTAGATGTATAAAAATTTATTTCGCCCTTTATTTCACTTTGAAAATATATTTATTTTATCATATATTTAAATTATTTAGAATAAAATAATTCAAATTATTAATCTCATCTTTATTTAATTTAATACAATCAATACATTAATTAATTTACAATTATTTTTAGAAAATAAATAATTTATTTATACAAACTATTTCCCTTAATTTAATACAAGTTATATGTTTTATTTTTTATTATTAAATTACAGATTTAATTAAAAATTAAAATCAATAAAATTAATTGAATGGTTATGAATAATGTATGAACCAAGAAAGTAACGATAATAACATGACCATTGAATATATTTTTGCTCAACGTACCGGTCCGATAATTGCTTCTACTAAATAAATATTTATTTAAATGAAAATTGAAATAAAGAAATTATTTGTGTTTTACGCTAAGAAAATGACTAACCTAAAAATTAGTCAAATATCAAACCACCAAAACTATTATTGTCCAGAGCGACTAGTGTGAAAGTCATTATATAACAGCACCCACAAGAAACAATATGTAATTTAAAAAATATAATATTTATTTTAATTAAACAAAGTAATATGTATAATTAAATTATTTATTTTTTTAAAAAATATATTTTAAATTAATTAGTATATTAATTGAATGAAATTAAATCGAGATGAGATAAATAATTTAAATTATTTTATTCTAAATAATTGAAATATATCATAAAAATAATTTGAAAATAAAATGAATGACAAAATAAATTTTTATACATTTTTATAAGTTTAAAATTATGACGAAATTGGTTAATGGTACCAAAGTAAGAATATTTTAGGTATAAAATTGAAAAGAGATGGAATTTATTAAAAATGAAAAGTTTTAGGACAATTTTAATATCTTAAAAATATCAAATTGGTATTTAATTTAAAAAAATTGCTGAAATAATTATAAAAATCATTTTTTATATTATATTTATTATAAAATTAAAAATATATTAAAATTATTATGTTTTAGATAATTAGCGGTGAAACTGTTACTTTAACCGAATTAAATCCATACTAATTTGGTTTAGTACTACTAAGATTTAAATGAAAAATCAATCTGAATGAACCGAACAAATTCTAGATGCTCCGCTTTAGAAATTGCAATAGTATTGTATTCTAAAAGGTTCTTGATATGGGTGGATAATTCCAAAAGCGGTTGGGGCATAAAGCATGTGATGTGTGAATTATTTATCCGTGACTTTAATCAAAAGATTAAATTAATGAGATTAGCCAATTCACAGCCACACCACAAATCCTTCCTTTCTATTTTGACCTTTTTGATCGGATGTCCCCTTTCCATTTTCACCTTACCAAAATAAAAAACAATAGAATCACAATGTGGATATCCAAAATCCCCTTTTTGAATAGGAGCATAAAAGCAAGCAGTGTATAAACTTTCAAAAAGAAAAAGTAAAATCATCAAAAATAGCCCTAATAATTACAATAGCACCAAACATTTAAAACGGACAGTGGTGATAATAATTAAGAAACAAACAAATACCATAGCCTCCTTTTTAGCAAAATTTTCTCCATGAATGACAAATGTCATCTTCATTCCTTTCCGTCCATGTCCCATTTTGTATTATGGTCTACAGGAAATTTTCAACAACACCAAAAATTTTGATTTCTGCAACTGAAATTGTTTGATGCAGAGGGATAGTTGCAGTAGTTAATTTTTATTTATTTTAATTGGGTAATTTTCAAATTATTACAAGTAGAAATTTTTAAAAGCGGGGTCGTATATCCAAATTAAATGGTTTTCTCATGACATAAATAGCTATACTCATTTTCTTACTAAGGCATCCGTTCGTTTTTCACCACTTTATATTTGAAGAAACATTTATGACGTTATACGTTTTTATTATCTTTAATACAACTGTGGTTCTTTCTTAAAAGAAAAAAAATACAAATCATCAATTTCTCAAAAAAATTATAAATCACCGTATGATAAGCTACTAATATGAGCTAACACAAAAAACTAAACCAATTAAGGTCTAAATACAAGCAAATTAAATAACTCCATTGAAAAAAATATATATATAAAAAAACAAAGAAATTTAGAAATGGATTGATATTGCAAAAGAGAGTATTAACATTTCATTAATTTGAAAATAATAAAGCAACCCTAATTAGTCTTATTCTACAAAATTGTTAAACAAATGCATAATTCAAACACAAATAAAATATCAACCCCTAAACCAAAACAACAAAAACTCAATTATTATGGGATACATACATACATAGAATAACATATCAACAAAATACGATAGGATAGATGAAATAACATCCACACATTAGAAAAATGCAACAAAATTTAGAATTCCAACCCATATAGGGACTATGGTCGGTGAATTATGTGGACCAAAGCAAAGTCATGCTCCAATCACCTCTCTGTCTTTATCATTATTATTTTGGTCACTCTCTAACATGGAGGAATCATTCAAATTCATTCATTCATATATATCCAGACATTTCTACTAAAGTAAGTTATTGACAGCTAGGATTTGCAGAACAAGCTCCCTTTCCTGATTGGACGTTCATCTTCTCATATATATATATATATATAACATTATTAATTAATATACAATCAAAACCATATGCTTATAATTCCAGAATAATATCCTCAACAACCAATGACTTCATTTATTATTAGCAAAATGACATGGAGTTTGTCTATAAAATATGCTGCATTGTGTTGTGGTATGGGTAGCGGTTGGAGTTCGGATTGATCTGACACCCATATAATTTGAATTTGGCGATAAAAATTAGAATGATTATATAAAAAAAATTATGTATTGCGCTACCCAAGTTGCATAATTTAGATGGTAGGGCATTTTTTAATTTAATAATTATATTGTAGTACAAAATTGTATATTTAATTATGAAAAAATAATAATAGTTCTACTATTCAATCAAAATTTCTATAGAAACAACAATAGTTACCATGAATTTAAATAGATAAAAAATAAAATAAAATGAATTCATTAATGAAAGAGAAGAATGGATAATATTTAAACGAAAAATTTAAAAATTATAATGACTGTTCGGCAAAAAAGATTAGAGTTGATTCTCCTAACTCCATTACTAAAAGAAAAATATTTAAAAAATAAATGAAATGATTTGTTATAATACATATTAGTATAACATTTAAAAATAGATTAATTTTAAATCATTGTTATGTAATCCATATTGCATATATATATACATATGAACTCTCTCTAATAAAGGCCATTTCGTTCCACTTATCCTATTATTCCTAACCTTTCTACAAAAGATAGTTTAGTTCAGTTCCTTCACGAAGCTAAATTTTTCTTTTGAAGATGGCTAAAATTGCCTTCGGTAGTTTTGATGATTCTTTTAGCTTAGGCTCCTTTAAAGCCTATCTAGCCGAATTCATCTCAACTCTTCTCTTCGTTTTCGCCGGCGTCGGCTCCGCCATGGCTTACAGTTACTTCTAATCTTCCTTCTTATACTTTATTCTCTGTTTCTACGTAATTTTGCATGGCTTTTTTTTTTAATTTTGTTTTGTAATATTAATTTGTGTTTTTTTGTTTTTCAGATAAATTGACAGGAAACGCAGCTCTTGATCCTGCTGGTTTAGTAGCTATTGCTATTTGCCATGGATTTGCTCTATTCGTTGCAGTTGCAGTCGGAGCTAACATCTCCGGCGGCCATGTTAATCCAGCTGTCACTTTTGGATTGGCTCTCGGAGGTCAAATCACTATTTTAACTGGCGTATTCTACTGGATTGCTCAGCTTCTTGGCTCTATTGTTGCTTGCTTCCTTCTCAAAGTCGTCACCGGAGGATTGGTACTTTCTCTTAATTAATATTCAAATTTCAAAGCAGATTCTCGATTCTTCTTAGAAAATATATAAGTTTTAATTGCGTAAATACTAGTAATTTAAAAAAAAAATTTAATTGGCCAATTCGCGTGGTTTCATTTGGTATTCTTGTTTGCCTTTGAGCAATGGGAAGCTGATGTACTGATTTTGATTTCTTACGTACCACATTTTGTCGTGAATTTAGCTTATCGGTGGACTGCCCTTGATGCGTGATTCACAATGTTTATTAGGCTCCTTATAATTTAAACAAAAAAAAAGTCTAATTATGGAGAATTATTGTGTTTCAGACAACACCAACCCACAGTGTTGCAGCAGGAGTAGGAGCAATTGAAGGAGTGGTGATGGAAATTATAATCACATTTGCTTTGGTATACACTGTTTATGCTACAGCAGCTGACCCTAAGAAAGGATCACTTGGCACCATTGCTCCCATGGCTATTGGTTTCATTGTTGGAGCCAATATACTGGCTGCAGGCCCATTCTCAGGTGGATCCATGAACCCAGCCCGTTCTTTTGGCCCAGCTGTTGCTAGTGGTGACTTCCATGACAACTGGATCTACTGGGTTGGACCTCTCATTGGTGGTGGACTTGCTGGCCTTATTTATGGAAACTTGTATATTACTGGTGACCATGCACCTCTGTCCAATGATTTCTAATTTCTGAACTGAATTGAAACCAAATTGAATTGTTGTGTTTCTAAGTTCTAAATCCATTTTGTGTCTTTGTTTTGAAATAAAAGAAAAGGAAGAAGGTTATGATTGTCCTCCTCTTTCTTTTCTTTTTCGAATTTTCCTTCTTTAGTTTCATTCAAATTTGTCTTTCTTTCTTTGTTGTTGTAAAGCTTCGTTGTGTTAATTTTTGCTTCAATGAGAACTTTTTAATTTATTTTTATTGAGCTTGTGGTGTTTTTGACATTTTATGAGAAAATTGTCAAAATGTGATGCTTTAATCAGAAGCATTTTCTCATCAATGATCATACAATAGATATGTACATATACAAAAAAACAGTACAGAGTTTTTTGTTATTGAGATGATAATTCCGGGGGCAATAATTCCGGTGGCAATAATTTTTCGTATTTCCATTCATGAGTTTTCCACTCAGGCAATTGTTGGATTACAACCTGCATTAGATTTCAAAGAATAAGATTCCAAATGGTAAAAGTAAAATACAATGTCGGAAAGGAGATTGATTTCGAATTTATGTGTAGATGAGATGAGAGAGTTTACAAACCAGTCCTCTGGAATCAGGAGTACCAACTGTTGTTTGGCAAGCAAGTCTCCAATTTTTTGGTTTCTAAAACAAACAAACAATATGAAATTTCAGCTCTAAAGAGAATAGTGAACACATCAAAATAATGCAAAATATTATAACTTCAAGCAATTGATTTTGTTAAGAACAATAAGTAAATGATAAAAAGCAAATAGCTTTCATTAGTTTATGATAATTATCTTATTAAACAAAGGGATATTATATGTCATTATTAAAATACCCTCTTGAGATGCTGCTTCTCTTTGTCTGTGCGAGGGTTAAATAGCTCCTTCCCCATTATTACCTGTAACAACATATGATTAATAGTTTTTTAAAGATTAAAATCTATTTAACATGAGTTTATTTTTTCTTAAAATGAATATAAACACGCATAAAATTCACCTCCACCATACAAGTACCACATGTTCCACCTCCAGCACAATTTAGCAAAGGTCTTGCCTGAAAACCAATAAATAAAATCTACTAATTAATCTTAATGACCATATAATTACAAGGCATTGTACAATAAAAAGAAAAATATTTTGGTGATTAACTTACATATGGTCCATACAACTCTATATGTGACTCCAACATTATTTCTCTAAGCTTTTTTCCACCACAGCTTGTTCGAAGATGCACATCAGGGGTTCCATCTGGCAGCAAAACAGACTATAACCAAAACAAATTGAGATTAACTACCTACTACCATTTCATCAAAATTCAAATACATTACCACTTAACCCAAATTTTTTCTTAAATTAGTAGAACATTTTACTTACATGAACAAATGCAAAATTGACTGACGGTGGTTCCTCCGGCTCTGTGGTGTCGGATTTAGTATCGGGGACCGTGCCAATGGCTCGAATTTTCAGTCTAGAGAAATTGATATGGGTTGAGGATTTAAGGGTTTTGTGAGTAGTAGTAATTGAATATTTCAACTTGTAAGGTGCTTTCAAGGAAGATATACCATAAGAGTTAAGTTGAAGAGTGCTCATTTTTTCTTTGTTGCATATTATTTCAAGATTCAAGCTTTCTATAAGATTGTTACAAATTGGATATGTTTTCATAAATTTCTGTGTGGTGGCTTTTATTTATCTTATCCAAAAAATCTAATGGGCCAATATGGGCCTACCAACAAATTTGGGCCAAGTTTTGATCTTTCTTTATGGCCAAGAATTGGAAAAAATTGAAATGGAAAAATTGAAATTTCCTGAATTGAAAATTTCGATCTTCTTCTCCCACCCCAAGTAAAACCCTTGCAAAATCTCTGTACAAAAAGACCCTTCTGAAGCAAATGCTTCAATTTTCAAATTTTAGGTTCTTATTGTCTCCCCTAAAACCTCCTCTGCCGCTTTCTTTTTCTAATCCCAGATCCTATTCTCTCTTGAGGGTGCTCTGTTCCTCTTCTTTCTCGTCAAAACGTTACCGTTCCTCGCCTGACCGTCAGCCTTTCAATTATAGTAGAAGCAGAAGAAATAGCAGTTTTAGCAGAAAATTGGAAAAAAAGCTTCCAATGGAGGAAACCGATAAAGAGAATTTTGGGTTTAATAAAAGAAGAGCCGAAGGCAAAGATAAGAGTGATAATCCCAAAAGGAATCTGCAGTTGAAAGTTCGAAAGCTTAATCCTAGCAATACAATCTCTTATGTTCAAGTGAGCTTTTCTGTTATTTTGTTTTTTTTCTTTCCCGGAAAGTGTCTGATTTCAGTTGTTTGTTTGTAGTTATAGATATCCTGACTTTTCCATTGTTTGTCAGATTCTTGGGACTGGGATGGATACGCAGGATACTTCACCTTCTGTTCTGTTATTCTTTGACAAGCAAAGATTCATTTTTAATGCTGGTGAGGTAATCATAATGTCGCAGTAGTGTCAACCATTCTTTTATAATTCAGGGATGCTTTTAATTCATTTGTTTTATAGACTGAACTTGGTGCTTTTAACTGTATTATATTATTATTATTATGATGCTTGGTTAAACTGACATATGAATCTAATTCACACATTCTGCAATGAGAAGGCTTGGCCTTAGCCTACATAAGATGACCAAATTAGCTTTATTCTTCCTTGAATGAGCAAATTAGAGTTGCACAATAAATAAGCGGGATGTACACTTGTTAATGCTCATTGAATTTGAAGGATTGTTAAGAAGTCCTTTCATGGAACATGTTTGCAGAATGCAACTGTTTATCTAGAAAAAGTAAAAGGAAGGATGATCAATCTACCTTCCGTTGCTTACTTCTCCATGGCATTCACATTTAATATTTTTTTCCTCTTTTTTTTTTCTTAAAAAAAAAAAAACACTCTCTTTCAGAAAACATCCTTTATAGATAGTTTCTTAAAATAATTTCAAAATCTCTATTTATCCTTCTAATTGATATATTAATTTAACGCTATCAAATCATCTATATTTCAAATTGTAAAATGGAGAGACATATGTCCTGATTGGAAAGGTGAAAGGATATTTTATGATTTGTAATGTTAACATCCTTCTAGTAGTTAGTTTAGTTGAGGGTAACGTCAGAAATCTTACCATTAAGCATGAGGTTTCTCTTGTTTATTTGATGTTTGTACCTTATTGTCTTGGATAACCCTTGCTCTGGGAGATTGCCTACATTGATGCTTAGCTTTGATTTGTGTCAGTAGTATTGTGGCTTTCAAAATATATTGTCTATTATCGGGTATTTTGATGCAGGGATTGCAACGATTCTGCACAGAGCATAAAATTAAACTATCAAAGGTATGAGATAACCTCAAAACTGAAACACTAAATATTGGTGTGCTAAGGATTCTGTTTAAGTTCTTTTGGCTTCAATTTCTGAATATATTATAATGTGGAAATTTTTGGATTTTATGGATACGTTTCAGATAGATCACATATTCCTTTCTCGAGTGTGCTCAGAAACTGCAGGTGGAATTCCAGGTCTGTACTGTTGTTCTCAATCATCATTATTTGTTGATATTTTGATGGTCATGCAATAACTGTGAGAGACCCTAATTGCTCAGAATTCACCATCCCTGACAGGTTTATTGTTGACTTTGGCTGGAATGGGAGACGAAGGAGGACTGTCGGTGAGTTTCAAATTGAATTTGGTGCATGCAAATATCCCATCTTCGTAGTAATTATTTCCTACTTATTACTGCAGTACCTTATCACGTAGTTCTTGCTTTTGTGAAGGTAAACATGTGGGGTCCTTCAGATCTTGAGTACTTGATTGATGCAATGAAATCCTTCATACCTCATGCTGCCATGGTTCACTCAAAGAGCTTTGGTTCTGATGCTGCTATATTTGGTGCAAGCAACTTTACAGATCCCATTGAACTTATTAACAATGAGGTTGTCAAAATATCAGCCATTCTTCTACGGCCAACATTCTCAGAAGGGTCTGCAGTAAAGCCAGGGGATATGTCTGTGATATATGTTTGTGAATTGCCTGAAATCATGGGGACATTTGACCCTGAGAAAGCAAAAGCACTTGGTCTGAAACCTGGGCCAAAATATGCTGAATTGAAATCAGGGAACTCTGTGAAGTCAGATCGCCAGAATTTAATGGTGGGTTTTTAAGCAATGAAAAACTGATGGTTATGTACTACTTATAGTGTTGCCTTCTTTCTTGACAAATGTTTCTTGCTATATTCTGTAGGTTCATCCAAGTGATGTATTGGGTCCTTCAATTCCTGGTCCGATTGTATTGCTTGTTGACTGCCCAACAGAATCTCATCTACAGACATTATTATCTGTGCAATCCCTTCAGAGTTACTCTTCAGATTTCTCAGGTAGCTCACCAGAAAATGTAAAAACTGTCACTTGCATCATTCATTTAAGTCCTGCTTCTATAATACGAAATCCCAATTACCAGAAGTGGATGGAGAAATTTAGTTCAGCACAACACATTATGGCTGGACATGAAATGTAAGCTATTTTTCTGATCTACTGGTCTTCTAAAGGAATGATGCAACTTGTCTTGATGTTTTTCTTGGGTACTAACACCCTTTGCAGGAAGAACATGGAAATTCCTATCCTTAAATCGAGTGCGAGAATTGCTGCAAGACTTAACTACCTGTGTCCACAGTTGTTTCCAGCTCCAGGTATTTGGTCACTTAAGCAGCTTAATGGGTCAAGTGTAGACTCCAATGTTTTAGCGGAGGTTAGCTGGATTCTTGAGATGGAACTTCTAGGTTCTATAGATTCTATGCTTATTATTAACATTTTGGTGCATTTGTAATGTTTAATTTTTCCTGATACCAGGGTTCTGTCTCAAAATTTCCTGAAAGGATTTCGGCAGAGAATCTACTCAAGGTAATGCTTGTTTCATTCTTTTCTTTAAAAAAAATAAATAAATAAATAAACATTTCCACCCTTGTATGTACTGCATGATTCACTCTTTTCTTCTCAGCAGAAGGTAAAAGCAAATGACCTATGGTTTTATTCTAAAGCATCTTAAACTGTGGATTCAAGCTGTCAAATTTTGTGTGAATCCAACTTTTGCTTCCTATTGATATTCTAATTTGGCATCTTTAATTTCTTATCAAGGATAGTTCAATAGGTTAAGTACTACAATTTTTCTTAATTCAATGTTGTGCAGTTCACTTTGCGTCCTCATGCTCATCTTGGATTGGACAAAACCAATATTCCAAGTTTGATGGCTAGCACAACAGTCATTGATGAATTACTTACAGAGATTCCAGAGGTTATGGATGCTGCGGAACAGGTCCGCCAGTTCTGGCATGGATCTGGAGAAATAAATGGGCAGGTCAGCAAAGTTATGGTTGAAGAACCATGGCTAGGGGAGAACAATCATCCTAGTTGTTTGGAAAACATAAGGAGGGATGACATGGAGATTGTCCTTCTGGGGACTGGTTCATCTCAGCCTTCTAAATATCGAAATGTTAGCTCTGTGTTTATCAATCTCTTCTCTAGAGGAGGTATCCTCCTAGATTGTGGGGAAGGAACACTTGGACAACTGAAGAGAAGGTAACATAATGCTATTTTGTTTATAAGCATAAAAATCCTTCTTAACATTTGATTATCGGTTTCCCTGACAACAGGTATGGTGTAGAGGGCGCTGATAATGTTGTAAGGAATCTGAAGTGTATTTGGATTTCTCATATTCATGCTGATCACCACACTGGATTAGCAAGAATACTTGCTCTTCGATGTAATCTATTAAAGGACTCGGTCCATGAGCCATTAATTGTTGTTGGTCCAAGGCAGCTTAAAAGATTTCTAGATGCTTATCAAAGATTGGAGGACCTAGACATGCAGTTCATTGATTGTCGGAGCACAACTCTAGAGTCATGGGAAGCTTATGAGCGCAATAGTGAGGACAAGGATTGCTCATCTCCAGGAAGCCCGAACAAGCTCGAGGGTGAAAATGAAGCTAAAGTGAATGCTGAATTGACTTTGTTTGCTCGAGGAAGCCGTATGCAGAGCTATTGGAAAAAACCCAGCAGTCCAGTTGAAAATGGCATCGGTTTTCCAGTTATGAAGAGTTTGAAGAAAGTGCTTTGTGAAGCCGGGTTGGAAGCTTTGATTAGTTTCCCTGTTGTGCATTGTCCTCAGGCATTTGGTGTTGCATTAAAGGCAGCTGAAAGAATAAATTCTGTTGAAAAAATGATTCCAGGTTGGAAGATAGTATACTCGGGCGACACTAGGCCCTGTCCAAAACTCGTAGAAGCTTCTCGTGGTGCTACAGTCCTTATACACGAGGCAAGTAATAGAATCAGTCTTATTTTTGAGAAATTTTACTGGATTGACACTATTAATATATCTATATATCAAGAAATTCGATAAGTAGCTGCAGATTTTCTTTTATCATGATGTGACTGAAGTTGAAGATTTTGCAGGCAACTTTTGAAGATGACTTGGTGGAGGAAGCCCTGGCTAGAAATCATAGCACAACAAAGGAAGCCGTTGAAGTAGGAAACTCTGCGGATGTATATCGTATAATCCTGACCCACTTCAGCCAGAGATACCCAAAAATACCAGTGTTCGATGAGACACACATGCACAAAACCTGCATCGGTTTTGACATGATGAGTGTTAACGCAGCGGATTTGCCTGTACTTCCTAGAGTTCTTCCCTATCTTAAATTACTTTTCAAGAATGAGATGGCAGTTGATGAACAGGATGATGCAACTGATTCTGTGACTGCAGTTGCAAGATAATCATATTATTAAATTGAATTTTTTTTCTACCATTTTTGTTTCGTTTTTTGAATTTTTCAGCCACTATAACAGAGTTCTCACACGGGTTAGAAACATGACACGCCTAAATTTGCTGGAAATTTATAATTTAAGCACAATTTAAGATTCAGGGTGAAGTTTAGAGTGTTTGATTCAATTGTTGTTAATATGTTTTATTAGCAATTATGAACTGAAATGATAAAGGATTACGAGTACAGTGTTATATTTCTTATGAGGAAGAAAAGGGAAAATTTAGAACGTCTCATAAAGTTAAAACCTGCAAGAAGCATGCTTGATCATGACTCATGACCAAACAAAGCATGAATTTTTCAAGGAATCAAAATGAACTAGGATTAACAGTAATTATTACAATTCAATCATTAGATTGAACCTTTTTTTAATAAAAGTTTAAACAAATTCATGGTGATGTTAGTAAATAACAATTTTTGAAGTTTAGAGCTAAGTAAATAGCAATTTTTTTCAAAATAAAGTAAATAATTTTTTTTTTAAAATTTTCTTTTATACTCCTTTTTCTTTTTATTCTATCTATAAAAAAAAATTGAAAATAAAAAATAATCAATATATAAATATTTATATATTATTTCATATTTTTACAAAATTAAATAAATTAATTTTGTTAAATTAATTATTAAATATAAATTAAATGAATATTATTATTGATGGCAGTTTAGTAATTCCACTACATTTTAACAGAAAATGGATGGAAAATTTAAAGAAAATGAACGGGAGGACCTCTTAAAATAATGGGTCTAAACTTAGGTACCTAGAAATCAAATTTGAAAAACATGCGGACCCAATCTCCGATTAGCCAAAACCTTGAGGACTCCAGATAAATTTTCCCTAAGAAACGTGAAAAGAGCGAGCAAACACCTAAATAATAAATACTGTAGAAACAGAAATAAAGCAATTGCTGGTACCATTTGCTAACTTGCGCACGTAGCGCATCTAAAACACCAACCCGAACGCCACGAACCACACGACGTTGCCGAGTCAATCACTCTCCTCCTGACCTGTCGTCATAACATTGTGCTCCCATATCTCTCCTCCCTCCTCCCCCGTTTAATCAAAATTCCAAGCTTCATCCTCTCGATCAAAACCCCTTTTTTCAATCTCTTCCAAAACCCCATATTCAATTGTCACAATCCCAATCTCAAGATCACTTGGAAATTAATTTGCAGTTTTCCTTTTTGAAGTCTTCGCTGAAAAGTTGAAATTTGTTATTTGATTGATTAGGAGGCAAGTAATTGAAAAGACAAGATTTCCGTTTAAATTAAGAGGGATTTAGGTATGGATTCGAGTAGGAGAGCTGTGGAGTCTTACTGGCGATCGCGGATGATCGATGCGGCGACTTCCGATGAAGACAAAGTCACGCCTGTTTATAAATTGGAAGAAGTTTGTGAGCTTTTGCGTTCTTCTCATGTCAGTATTGTGAAGGAGGTATCGGATTTTATCTTGAAACGGCTTGAACATAAGAGCCCCATTGTTAAACAAAAGGTATTGTCGTTTAATCTTTGGTTCTTAGAGTTTTTTATGTTTAATGCTGGAGTTATGCCTGTTGACTCATTTCTTTTTATGTTGTTCAACTGTAATATTTAGTTATTTACCAGACTTCAGTAGTTATCTTGGATGATTGTTTTGGAGAAGTTTTTGTTTTAATGTTAATAATGATGGAACAATAGTCCTTTGCTGATGTTGTCCTAATAATGGTGGATGGAAACTGGTGTTCTAATAGTTTGATAGGAGGTCCGAGTTTGATAACATCTGTTGCCGGAAAACTTTGGAAAATATATTAATACGGTCTTGGGAATGAATTGTGAGGCTTTCGAGAAGTTCAGCATACAGTGTTGATCCTATTAACATTATAATTTTATTTTAATCAATGAACTTTATTAATAATAGGTAAAATGATGCATAAATAGGTACTGGTATAATTAAAGCTACAATTACAAAAGAGTTACTAGGATTTTTCACTATTCAAAACTACTATTAAATCTGACAAAAATAAAATTGCTGATGGTGGGCAGTGAAGCATTGGATAGCATGACATGGAATTGTATTTTGTTCAGATTTGACAGTGTCCATTATGTATGCAATTTGTGCAGGCTCTGAGATTGATAAAATATGCTGCGGGGAAGTCTGGTGTGGAGTTCAGGAGGGAAGTGCAAAGACATTCAGCTGCCATTCGTCAGTTATTTCATTACAGGGGTCAACCGGATCCTTTAAAAGGTGATGCCCTTAATAAGGCTGTGAGAGACACAGCTCATGAGGCTATCTCTGCTATTTTTTCAGAGGAGAACAAGCCAGCAACAACTACGGAAGATCTTAATCTTACTAAACGGATACAAGGATTTGGTAGCACAAACTATGAAATGCCATCAGAAGATAAGAAATCATTTCTAAGTGAGGTAGTTGGTATTGGAAGTGCATCTATCAAGCAAGGACTTAGTAGCATCACACAAAGCCATTCTTTAAGAAAGAATGACAATGGAAACTACAAGAGTCCAAATCTACGAAGGTCATTGACGATAGAAAGTGATCACTCGGATAGATATGAACCAGTTCAGTTACGTAATGAAACTCAAGGTAGTTATGGAGTTTCTAAGAGTGTGACTAGTGGGCCTTGGGGCCAAGACAATAGGGCTTCAAATGCAGAGGTGAAAAATGGGGACTCTGGTTCAAGCTCTACCGCAAGTAAGACTCGTGAAGAGAGGTTATTGGAAACTATTGTAACATCTGGTGGTGTTCGTCTACAACCCACCCGCGATGCCATTCAAGTTTTTTTGGCGGAGGCAGCAAAATTGAATGCAGTGGCGTTGAGTCATGGCCTTGAATCTAAGCTCCAATCTCCTATGTGGCAGGCATGGTCTTTTATATTCATGAACTAATAATATGAACCTCTTCTATTTCTTCTCCTTCAAGTACTGTTGTCATTGTCTTTTTTGGAAGCTTCAAACTAGTTTAAAGCTTCCAATGCAGACCTTTGTGGTGGGAAAGGAGCTAGAAATAAATTATCAACGGTTTGTGTTATATTTGTATTGCACGTATCTTTTTTCTGAAAATGTTATTGGGATGTTATTTTTCAGGTTCGCATGAAAGCTGTGTGTGTCCTTGAGGCAATTTTGAGAAAAAGGGAAGATGAGAATTTTGCTGTTGTGGCTTCCTTTTTTGATGAAAATAAAGTAGTTGTGGTTAAATGCTCAGAGTCTCCCCAATCTTCTCTCAGGGAAAAGTCTATCAAGGTTAGTATTGCTTGTGAATGTTTACTAGTTTCTGCTTTTAAGTTTTAATCCCCCAACGTGCACTTGAGTGAAGACAGGGGAGACTTTTATTAATGTGTGGTTAATTGGTTATCATAATTTATCAAGATGATGTGTGTTTCCTTAGATGTTACTGGTGCTGCTTAACTTTTATTCTATTGCATTGTTCATGAATGGAATAGAGAAGACCTTTCATGCCATGTTTCACTTGCTTTCTGAATTTCTATCAATTGTGGTGGTGCTCATTTCTTACAATATGTATCACCTAAACCACCCTTACTGCTGTTCAAAATAATCTTTTTTTGAATTTTTTATAAAATTGATCCTTCAAATTTGAATTATATGTTTGTTCTTTTTTGCCCCACTTCTGCTTTGCCCCTTTATTAAATCACATCATTGTTCATGTGAATAAATAGAGAAAGTGTTCACTGTATACATGATTTGCTTTTGTGGAAACTGAATAATGTTGGTCACAGGAATACTCTTTGTTTAAGTTTGGAGGTCTTTGTTGTATGGCTATTGAATACTCTCTAATACTTGTTTGGCCCTTGGCAAACAGGTGTTGAGCCTTCTGCGTGGGGAGCAATCAAGTGGCTTGATAGGTAATTCAGAGAAATCAAGAAAGGTTGAGACTACATCGGTTCATATGCCTGACTTAATTGACACTGGAGATTCAGGTGATTTCTTTGAAACAGACTATTCTGCAGATAAGCCCAGTGAACAAAAGACCACAAATCTGACAACAAGCACATCAAGTCCTTTCATTGATGATCTATTTGGGGATGGTGGGAGCACTGGAGAACAAAAAATTGATGATGACCCCTTTGCAGATGTTTCATTCCACACTAGTCAGAATAAAGAACATGCAGATGATCTCTTCTCGGGGATGACTGTTGATAGTAAACAAGATACAGATGAGAATCATGCACCACCAAATAAAAATGGACCAGAGCAATTTGATATCTTTGCGTCAATTTCTGAACTTCCACTGGAGCAAGCAACTCATAAAACAGATGTTAATGATTTGATGGCTGGTTTGTCTATTAATGAAAATGTTTCGAAGACAAAGCAACCTGAAACCAGTTCTGGTGTGCTTCCAGAAAGCTTCTTCTCAGATTTGAGTAATGGTTCTGGACCTCAACACTCAAATGATGCATTAACTGGCATACTTGGTTCTCAAGTGGCTGGGATTAATGCAAATCCAGTGTTTTCTTCTGAGAGTATGCCATATAATATACCTCCTGGTTTTATGTTGAATCCTGCTTTTCTTACTCAGCCTATGAATTACGGTGCTATGGGTGGTTTACTTGCTCAACAGCAATTTCTGGCTACAATGTCCAACTTCCAACACTTGAATAATCTTAATGCACAACATTCTGGAGTCAGTAATCCAGTTGGTACTGGTGGGGGTGCATATCCCTCAGCGCTTCCTGATATTTTCCAATCTAATTATGCCAATCTAGTTCCTACTTCAATGATGAACAACACAAAGAAAGAGGAAACTAGAGCTTTTGATTTTATCTCGGTAAGTTCTGAGTTCTTGCATTTGATATTTGGCTGATAATTATGCGGTTTTCTTTGTCTGTGATATCTGGTTGAATTTCCTCTTGCTCCGACAATTGTTATGTCCTGTCTACTGTTTATGCTAACATACGTCATAAATGCTTTCAACATATTTAGGCCTAAGTTGAATATAATACATGATGTATTGTTGCTGAAACTTTTTTTTCACTGGAACTCCTGATTTCTACATGAAGTTTTGGCAGTTAAAATGTGTATCTAATTGTGTCAAATGTTTGTAGTAGGATGGGATAAGATAAGTAGTGTATACATTACTTGATTAAATTCATCTTGCCTGCCTTGTAGGACCATCTCGCATCAGCGCGTGACCCGAAAAGGGTGGCTTAAATCTTTAAGCAGCAACATACATTGTAGGCCTCCTCGGTATTTGGTTTGATAGCTTATTTATTTTGAAGTGAATAGATCAAACAAAGTCGAACATTCTTTGGCAATAATGGGTCATCAATCCAGCTGATCGCGTTCTGTCCATGAGAATAGGATTGCAAGTGACAAAGACGTGGGGAGATCCGGAACTAGATTCTGTATTTGAGAATTAGGAAGAGAGAATATGGTGTTGTGTTTTTGTTCAGTAATGCATTGCAGGTGGTAATTGTATGTGATGGATTTGTAAATTTGCTATTTCTTTCTATCGCTCCTTTCGGCTTTTGCTATTTTTTAGCTTGTGCTTTTGTATTCTCCCTACTCACAAGAAATTGGTATATGTATCTGAACATATAGTTAATAAATAGGCATATTCTTATTGACAAATCCATCTAAAATATGAGGTCTTTCCTCTTCCTTTTCTTCCATTAAACATGATAATTTGTCGAAGTCGGCACTTGTTAATTATCATCAGTTTCCGCAAAAGGAGATCAGATGGAAATGGAATTGAATTATGCTTTCTAGTAAGTCATCACCCCTGTAACTATGCATCAATCGAATGTATTTACAGATTTTGCGATTTACAATTATGAATTTGTTGCAACTATTACAGAAATTAGTTCAGACAACATGATTAGCAGAAGGGTCATCAATTGTAGAGGATGGTGGATCTTGAAGGTTGGTCCATGATCCAACTTCTATCTGCTTAGCTCTGTTAAGTTGTTTCAAAACATCAAGCCGCGCAGACGAGTATGGCGTAGGAATCTAATCACAGTAAATAAGAAACATTATTAGCAAAAATGGATTACACAAAAACACAATGAGGAAAAAACTAAACAAACAACAAGCCCTAATCTCAAACAAGTTGGGATCGGTTGAGGAAAAAACTGAACAAAATAAAAATAAAAATACCAAAGATGGCATGTATCTGTTGATGGCTGCTAGCATGGCTGCGTGGCCTACAGCTGATACCTAATTATAGAATCAGAAGAAAATTTGTGAAGTTTTCTGAAAATTGCCAAGCGTGGATAACATTGACAAGAAGAGAGAGGGTAATTTAGGGGCTTACAGGCAGAAGCATTAGAATTGTAATAGGGATAAGCGTTGCGATGTCATTTAGAGTTCTCTTCAACTTCCTTTTTTGCCTCTTCCAAATTTTGTGACCATGTAATTGCTTAACGAATAGTTCCAAGGCATCCATGATGTCCACACACAGCAGCTGGGTTCCCATCCATACATCCTTCAAAACAGTTCAGTCAGCAATCCAGCATCCAAAAATTTCATTTAATTCAGCTTATATAAACAAGAAGCATGGTTTCTTTTCGCTTACGGTGCTTGTAGATACTAATTTGACACCATATCTCCTAAGTAAGCTCTTGTGCACGGGGTTTGATTTGGTGGAGGTGCCGGGGGCCTCTGCAAAGGTTGCTACTTCTGCCACCTCAGAGTTGCCAATCTGCTTTTTCATGTAGAAAAAAAAAAGTAATGGTTAGGAATTTCATCAGCATTTGTGGTATGAAGAAAATGCACAAATATTCCACCGAATTGACATGGAATATAGAACAATATCCTTCCAAATTCCAATGGATCAAAAGAGCACCACCATGTTTCTATTGCGCCAAGTTACAACCTTAACTAATTGACGATAAAGACTGCAGCTTGGACAAATTAATTTGTCAGGTTCTTTACATTGGTATTCTTCTAACCAACATAATGTTACACAATGGTTCTCGTTATCAGCTGATAATACCTTTCTCAGCTTGATGCCTTCTTGAGATTTAAGTTTTAAGCATCCCTCTAATGTCAACTCATTTGGCTTTCGTTCCACTTCCAGTTGAACACACGACTCGTCAGCATTTATCCCTGTAGAGAGGGTCTGATCAGGGCCAGCAGCAGCTACTTCAACAATCTTTCGTAATTCACTGTGAAAGAAGTTCAGCACCACAGTTATTTATCTCCATTATTCTAAAAGTAGTTCATATCCAATGGCATTGACATAAACAAGATATCAGCTAAAGAGACACATACGGAGATCTGTCATAAACTGCACGGTAGTCCTCCAGACAAATGGTTAATAGGCTCTGGCTGAAAAAGTGAAATCATCATGTCTTAAAAATCAATTTGCCATCAGCATGTAGAAAAGTGAACATATAAGCTTCAAAGCTGATGTTAAAATTTTTTTTTTTTACAACCTCCGGAGCAAGAAATCTAGTGATTGCAAGTCTAAGGGCTGTTGAGTTGAACGGCTAAAGTGTGCAAAGCCAGAGAAAACATCATAACAAACAGTAAACACTGTGGATAGGATAATCTCTTTCTCAGCTTGAGTTGGATTCTGCTTTGACCTTTTTCTTTCTCGATTGCTCAGTGGTAAACAAGCAGCATAAAAATCAAGCCATCCCATTTCTTCAGTTACTATCTGCAGAGGTGAGTTTTACACGTTACAATTCTGCTTAATGAATTCCAGTATGCTTAAAATAAGAAGTTACCTCCATGAAACATTCATAAGCTGATATTGAAGCGAGTTCAGGTTGAATGAAAAGGATACCGCACTCCAGGTAACTGCATGCAAAGCATTTGACACTTTACAGAGCTTGTATACTAAAAATAAATGGAATATTCTGCATCAATCCAGATGGAGAAGTTACTTGAGGAAGTCTTTAACCATCTCATCGAGATCCTTGACACTCATTCTGCACAAGAATATTCTAGTCTTCTTTCCTAGATATGCAAAAAGTCCAAGAGTAGCCAACCTGTCTGCCTGAACCTGTTAAAATTTTACAACTTCACCATTAATGTCAAGAAAAAGTTATTTTTAATGTGCTAGAAATCCCGGATTTTAGAAGTTCTATAAACAAGATAAGGAATTCAGACAAAACTGCACATTTTGTAAGTACGTATATCATGAGTCTTGTCTTCTAAATATTTTTCTGTTAAATGCATGCATGCAAACTAAAATAAAATTACCCTTTTTGAAAAAATTATAGAAATATTACATGGAGGCTTTCATGATATGTAGAATCAACCTCTTCATGAGAGTTTTGCATGCGACTTTCATGAACCTTAGAACTGACCTTTTTGTGAGAGTTATGCATCTCTCTAACCACAATCTCTTTGGAAAATGCCACTGAGAGTTTTTTCTGAGCCAGGCCAATCCAGAATTCTAGCTCTTCAATTTTGTTGTATGGCATAACCTTTCCCCCAAAATGGGACAGAAAGTTGAGTTCAAATCCTGCATCAATTGCCAACTTGTGCAATTTGTCTACTTCTACACAACTATGTGAAAGATCCATGAGCTCTACCAATACATCTTCAATTGAAAAGGTAAACATGGGACAAGAAATTCTTCCAGAACGTAGTTTACCAATGGCAGCACAGCAGCTGATTGCGACAATGATACCTGCAACACCACTGAATATACATATCTATTTGCTAAATTCACAACTCAATTGATATAGTTAATTGCATTCTGCATTAAACTCAAGGCAAGGAATTTTTTGAACAAACCTTCCAGCATATTCCATGGACCATTTCTTCAGCAAGGGAATGAAAAAACTTGATATGCGAGGCAATTCCACCAGTTTAAACCATTGCACTAAGTCTGCATGCTTCATGTTCAATTGACTTTCAATGTACTCGCCGACCAAGTTTATCTTTGGGGTCAAGCTATGGTAAACAAGAAGGTGTTAGACCAAGTTGCTATCTTGGCCGAAAACAGTGATACTGAATCACAGAGGAAAACAGCATCTCGGCATGTTCTCAAACATACGGCTTTGGCTTAGCCAAAAGCTTAAAAAAATAACATTACAGAAGGTTATAGACAGATCAACAAACTATCATATGCAGGCATGTAGGATTGGATTAATATCTTCTAGATAAATATTAGTTACTTTAAATCTTTAATTAACTATTGAAGCACTACACTGATATGAATTTGTAAAAAGAAAACAACTTACATTTCTTTAACTGGGAATGCATTGTTGTGGCGACCAAGAGAAAGCAACATCTCAACTTCAATTGCAGTTTTCAACAAAGCATAAACACCCACCTGGACAGCCACAATAGTCAATGATTCTTGTTCCAATTTTTCATGTCTTCTAATGATTCATAAAGAATGTTCCACCTCCACTCAATTAAATTACCTCTGTGATAGTTGTTAGAAGGCAAAAAAAAACAAAATGAGCAGAAACATGTGAATATATGTACTATTAGATATTACTGAAAATAACCTAAGCATCAGAAATAACAAACTAAAAAAAAAATCTAATCATATAAGAGAATGTAGCAGCTAGATCATTGCATGGTAAAGAAAATTAAAAATAAAAACAGCATCAATCATTTGATATGATGAGGAAAAACCTGATAAGCAATGCGTTTATGCCATTCATGGACATCCTTCCCATTCCAAGCCATTGAAAGCTCTGAATTAGTTCCGGGAAGTCCAAGCGACTGAACTGAAAGAGAAAAGCTTGCAGCAGATTCATGTAGTACCCATACAAGACAATTCACACGGTTAAACTCCACTTCTTTATCCTCAGCTTTACCCAGGGAAGCAGTACTATTGTCACCATCATTTTCTTGAGTAGAAACAGAAGATGAAACTAAAGGGGAGAATGCTTTCAAAGGAAGAGAAATCGAAGAAGCATAGCACGCAAAGTATGGTCGAATTGAAACATTGTTCTTCCGAAAGAGAAAACTTGCAAGTTCCTTCCCATGTAATTTCAATAATTTGGGCACAACGGACTTTGTCCTCCTTTTGCGGTTTGATCCAAAAGATTTTCTGTAACATAATGGACACAATTAATAATGGAAATTTTAGTGTTTGATTTGAATTGATTAGAAAAAAAAAATGCTGGTTGGATGTAGTAATAATCAATATTAATGACAATCTTGATTCTTGATACTTTTCTGATTTCACTACATATTGTAAGACTTCAATAATAAATCTTTGCAGAAGAATTAGTTGAGAAAATGAAATAAAATATTTCTAAATCTTTTCAATAATACACAGTTATTATCAGCAATTTCTGCCATGTTTCCTAAGTTCAACGAAGAAAGAACTTGCAAACATTCAAAACCCAATTAGTTTTCAAACTGCATTTATAATACTCAAAATTCTATTAGAAGTTAAACAATTATTTTCATTCCTAATTAAAAGATAAAGCATTTGAAGCTAAGGAATCAAGAAGCATCAATATGAATAAAAAAAAGATCATCAAGAACAAAAATGCTTAGATCTAAATATCCAAATAAGCCAATTAGAGTTATCAAATACAAATATCAGGGTGTGCATATTCAAGAAAAAGATGGATAGAGAAAGCTTACGAGAAGAAGAATGACTTGGGTTGCAGAGAGAAATGGGAAGCCATAGAAGAAGAAGAAGTAGTTACAGACAAAGAAACCAAAGAAAGTGAGAAGGCATTGGGCGTTATGTGAAGTGTTTTAAGCGTAGTCTTCGAGGGATATAAAAAAAGGTTTTATCTTTATTTCTTGTTAGTTAGTTGTTTACTGCAATGTGTCTTAGCTAAAGGTAAGCCTAGGGTTTATCTCCCGCCAGCAGTTTTGTTTTGAAGTTTTCATTTTTGTAATTTTCTGGGAATTATTTCTGTGTGATCGTTCAGACCTAAGTTGGTGACTGTTATGGAGTAGAATCGGACATTCATTTTTTAACCAGTCTGGTATCATTTCTTGTACAGAAATTTAATTGAATTATTTAATTTTAATTTTTAATGGTTTTCTTTCTTTTTGAGGTTAGAAATTAATTCAAATGTATGCATAGAAAATGATACCTAACATGGATTGAATTTTATAAATTTCATAGAGAGATTCTTGTGATTCATTTCCTGATTAAAAAAATGACACATTAAATTAATAAATTTCATTATTTTTATTGAAGAGAGAGTCTTGAGACTATATATTTTGGGTTGGATTCACATAAATCCCCCTCCCCAGTACTCAAAAAAAATAAATTTCATTATTTTAGCAAAATTAATTTCTTCATTTGGCATCACTAATATATTTTAATGTACAATCTGTGCTTTTTCTGAATTAGAAAATCAGACAAAAGGAAGCTGTTACGAAATTAGCAGTTAGTACTAAAGCATTTCAAGTGATGTTTGTTTTTTAAATAGTAGCCACCAAGGGTAGACATATCCAAACAACTGTACTTTTAAAATACATGAATACAAAATTTCCTGGTTTCTAATCCAATCCTATGTTGTTTGTGGAATCTAGCATGTCAAGAAAGAATATTCAAAATCCAGAATAACTCTTCCAATTTCATATATCTTCAGTCTTTGATTCCAGGGTACCTCATCCATAGTTAAATCAATTCTTTATTGTCTCATTGTTCTTCTCTCCTAAAGCTACAAAATCAGATTCTTTTGCAAACCCGAGTTCCGACATGTCTTGCTTAGCCATCAAATTTCTGCAAAACAATGAAAATTTTGTGTAGTGAATGTAAACCCATCTTCTAACCACAAACAACAAGAGAGAAAAAAAAAAAAAAAGCCTCGGCCGCTATGCAACAATTATGACAAATTAACAACTGTAACCTCCTGATAAAATGTTTATAGTTGTTCCTCTCCCCTGAGAGAACAATTTTCCATCAAAAGACTCTTAACATTTTAGCAGAACAATTAGGCTCAAAAAATATCATTTGCACTGTTGGTGATGAGTATGAACAGTAAACTAGATTTCTAACTTCCTACCCATAACCTTAGTAGATGTCTGTTTCTCATACAATCTTCAAGCAACACTACAGATTACAGGCTCGCTAAACTTAGGTTTTTCAAAAAATTTCTTTGGGATGATACAAACAAGTATAATCAAGCATAGGTGATTTCACACCTACTTCGAATTTATTTCAGGTATATCACATCCAAAAAAGTATCAAGGTCCAATGGACATCCAAGCTGCACATCTATAGAAATGACATCAAGTATCCCTTTAAAAATCTCTCAAAAATGGTCAGCATAATAAAACTTTGATTGACAGTAACCAAGTTAAATGAAATTTGCTTGTGACATCCAAAATGCATGGACTAAGAAACATAAAGATGGTCATAAGGAAAATTTAGCAAAAAAAGGACTTTACTTTCCATGTGGCTTTAGCTTCCTATTTTTCCCTTGAATTTTGCTCTAATTTAGGATGTATTCATAGTACTTACTTATCTTTTTCCTTTTCTATATTCAGGGGCCTGTAGTTTGCAACAAGTATGGAACTAAAAACCATGGACGCTCACCAATGGGTGTCACAAAGGGGAAAAAGTGGTACAAGTTCAACACGTAAACAGGTGGCACTATCTAGTCATCGAACGAACCTGAGTGATGGTAGAATCTGTTTGCATGAAATTTTTGCATTTTCTTTTTCTGATATGGAGAATACAGAAAATTCAAACAAGCATTCACTGATTCTGGCAATAGCATGGACCCCATATCCAACCCATAACACCATGACAATCACCAAAGATATTTTTCCCACATTAGAGTTTAGAATTCAAACAAAATTGAAATGAACTAGGCAGTAACAGAAAAATTTGCACCAAAATATCAAATGAGGATATATGGAATGTGGAACTTACTTCTCCATCCGGCATTCCAGGTACTTTTTGGAGAAAAGTCTACATTTTTCAGACTGATGACCAGAAGATTTTAGGCAATTTAGGTAATCTTTTTTTTCCTGTAACCATGAAAATGTAGGAACTTAAAATGCAAGTATAAGGAAAATTAATAACAAGAATAAGACCAACATTGCTTTCTAATCCACTAAACAAGCAAGAAAGTGTTTCTTCTACAGTGAAATACTAAAAGAAAGCATTACCAAGTCGCATTGATGCATGTGATCCAAAGGGAAAATTCCTTTTTCTGGGGGTACAGGTCTTACTCCTCTATTTCCACCAAATGCACCACCTGCCAAAAGTTCCTCACTTTACTAGAATGTGAAAAAAAAAAATCTTCTACCAGAACTTCGATTGTACAAGAACTGAAAATTTGACGATTTCAATGGATTACAACTAGAGAAATAACAAATTATAATAGAATGAAATATTGGTTTGACAAATCCAAAATGAACATATCCTTAACTGTTATTTCACTAAGAATCCAACAGCAAACATAGAAAAAGGGAAAAAAGCAATTGTCCCAATCAAATACACATGTGATGCCTACTGTCTGCAACTCGAATATTTCGTATACAAACAAAGAAACTCAAATTTTGGTTGCAATTAAAAATTGGGTAAAATTCAGAGAAGATAAATTTTCCAATTTAGATTAAAGTTCGCTCCTTTACTTAACGGTTAATACAAATCAATGGAAGAATGTCTGAGAATTAAAGGCTGCATATATATCGAAAGAGAGAAAGACAAAGATTGTACCTGCACTCATTTGAATTACTTTGATGCTTTCGACTCTTTATTTTCCGTTCTGTGAAGGTTATGACTTTGGGTTTAAATCCAGGGTTTTGAGTTCTTCCATAAACGAGAACAAGTTTGAACAATGAATCAAGTGAAAACACTGAAAAAACAAAACAAGTGCCCAACCCCAATTTTCTGACCCGAATCTGTAAGTGTATGGCATAAAACGACACCGTTTTCATGATTATTTTTCCAAAATTTCATTTTAGATGATTTCAAGTAAACCAAACATATTAGCAATAATGTTTAGCATTTTCTTTATTGTAATTATATTCCATAGAGTCCATTGAAAGACTCATTTTGTATTGAATTAATTTATATGCTCAATTAAGGGAACAAGAAACGCACAAAAGAAACAAAACATAAATGTGGGGAAAAGATGGAAACTTTATACATACATTTACAATTACATTTGTCGGATGTATGGACCATCAAAAAGTGAGTAACTCTATCAAATTGATAACAAAAGTAAAATTGTGTGTAAATTTCAAAGAAATTTTGCTGCTACATCTATCTTGCACTCAGAAAACAAAGCCTGTACTGTGATCATCAGCTACTCTGTCATGAAGATGAAGGATGAATCTGTAATGTGAGAAGCTATACAACTTTAGGGAGTGGATGAGGATGTTGAATAACTACTATAATCGAATCCCTCGATTTTTTATCAGAAGATGATGGAATTGGCTGCATAATTATAAAGAATATTTCTTTATCAGATTCAGAACCCAATAGATAATCAAATTGAAAAAGGCTAGTCGACAGATAGAGGCTTAATTGAAATTACTTACTACTCCAATGTGCCATTGGTGACAATTAAAATCTTTGAATGTTGCTGCATCCATTTCCTGCAGTAAGGAACTTTTCATTATGAGAGAACAGAAAATGTCATTCTCAGGAATAATTATGAGCTATTTTTGGTAGTTTGAAATCACTTACGATACTGTAAATTGGAGGCACCATCATCTCCCCTTCAGATTTTAAAGCTGGCATTACAGAGAATCGGGGCGTCAAGTCTTGTGACCGGAAAGTCCACCTGTAAGAAATGAATACTTAAATAAGAAGTGAATGAATTGGAAAAAAAAAAAATCAAGAAACAATACTTACTGTATGATTTGACTTTAGTAAAATGATCTGAAAGATTATTTGTACTTACCCGATGAACAGAAAGATGCAGAATTGAGCCCATTCTCTAATTAACAAGCGTAACCAGTAATTTTCCGAAGAGGTATCCACCACATTAATGCATATCTGGAAGTTAATATACTTAATTGTCTCACTACTCCAGCAAAATATCACTTAATTACAACGAACACACAAAAATACAATGGAAAGATTCATACCACAGTTTCTGCCAAGGCCACTACTTGCATTGCACCCTGAAATTTCCTAGACAATGAATAGGAAAAAGAAAAATGTTTGAAACAATCTTTTCTCATTAAATGCAAGGTCACTAGTAAATTCATAGTACTAATCAATCAACCATATGAGTGACTACAATTTTCTATATAAGCAACACATACTTGAACATAATGTACTTCGTATACACTGCATCATGCATATCACGGACATCCTCATCCTCTATAAAAGTTAACTGTTCCCTTAAAACAGATAAATTTTGAGATATCTGGTGGAAAATCAGATAAAATGAAATTAAATAATTCAGAAGCAGCAAAGCCTGCAAAGAGTAAGTTGAAAAAGATCAGTGTTTATTCAACAATTCAGTTGGGAACAATTATAACGAATCCCTCAAAATCCGAAAAAGCAAAGCAGCTGCTACCAATCTGATAGCAGATTTCAAGTGACTAGTCAGGAAACTACCGTGAAGTATGGAACAGAAGCTTTGTATCCAACAAGGGTCAAGTAAAATACACAACCAAGTGCAGCTGTAGCACGGCGCTCAGTTGCTGAAAGGCGCTCGCATATGATGCAGTAACCATGAGAGATAAGAAGGAAGGAAACAAAAGAAGCTGTCTGGAAAAGCACTCCGGTTATATACACCCCAAATGACAACCACAGTGAGCATATTTCATGATAAAGGCATGAGTACCTGAAAATGTTGCTTGGAATATGAACACAATTTTCATAGAAGGAGAATTTCAAAAGTAGAAATACCTGTGAGAAGATATAGGCATACACATTCTGTATGCTGGAGTTAATCAAGATTGTCCATGAAGCCAGAAACATACATAAGAAAATTATACTGGCTCTCTAATTTAATGGTTTTAAAAGCAAACCCTTTATTATTTTCTATTCTTTTTATAGAGGCCATTGAGGTTAAATTTTACAAAAACATCTAACAAGATGCAAAATATTCAATCATATTTGCCAGACATAGTCCATTACTTTTTCTGCACATTCATACAATTCATGATAAGTCCAAGTTGGAGTCTTGCACAATATGCATTTCTTTCTGATGCAGAGAATTGTCCAGTAAAATAGCTTTAATAAGGTATGTCCAAAATTTCGTTTATTATAAGGCAACAAAGAAGTGAATTCTGATTCAAAAATACCTTATCCTTTTATAGTTGATATAATTTATGACCTTTAATTTTTTTGTAATTCTATTGCAATGAAGAAACTCACCAGAAAAGGAAAGAAAGCAGAAGCTGCAAAGCTTTTATCAATGGCACAGTTGCCAGCATCCACTGCAGATTGTTCATCTGTTCTAGTATGACATCAAAGACAAGGACACACAATCACAGACAAATTAATAATTTTTCTTAACAAAAAATGAAAATGTCCGATCCAATAATTTAATGCAGTACCAATAATATACCATAGCAGAAAGGCAAGCAAATAACTCTTATTGTTTGGCTACCGAGAAAATTTAGGAAAATTCAGAGAAAGAAAGAAAAATCCTTATTATATTTTGGCTTCAATTCATAACAATTAAGCTAAATATAATTACGCAACCTCTTAAATGAAGTGTATTATTTTCTTAAATCATAAGTAATGAACCAAATTCAAAAAAGAACATTTTGTTTTCTCCTAATTTTTAGATTTGCTTTCTTGCAAACTCATCAAACGCAGCAAAACTAGAAACTTGAACCCAGAAAAACAAAATTTAAAGAATGGATGATCTCTTTCAATTTTTCATTTCATATAACCTCATCTCAGCTATCGAAATAAACATGACATTGAAGTAAAGAGAGTAATGGACCTGAAAATGGCGGTTTTTATAGGTGTTGAGGGTCCACGAACAAGCAGAGACCAACCAGACAGAGAGTAATGCAAAGTAAACTGAAGGAAGAGGCCGATACGACTCGTCGAGTTCGTCGTGAAACGGCCCCATATTTTCCGATATTCCGATTTCCGGGATTCTGATTAGAAGTTTCAGTCAGTTGCGGTTATGACTTATTTCCATTTCCAGGTGGAACTTGCTTTTATACCTATGCTGCCACTTTCCGTACGTGGCCGTTCGTGGCATTGTTTTGAATTTTGAAACAAACCAAATTACAATTTAGCGCATTGGCGTAACTTTATTCTCAATTGTGCCCTCCTATGATTTTTTTTCTTCCTATTTTTATCTTCTATTATCAATTATAACTATATTATTTTTCTATTTATATATAAAGTGTTTAATTTTTTTTTCATTATAAAATTTAATTAACATTCCAAAATTTTAATTTCAATTTGGTAAATTATATTATTTTAAAGATAATTAATGTTTAATTTAATAATATGTATATTCATGTGAATTATGTATAAGAATGAAAGATAATTTAGACCAAAAATCAAGTACAAAATTCATTTCTATTTGAGGGTGTGTTTTTACATATTTTCCACATTCTTAATTGAATTTTTTCTAATTTTTCTTTCAATATATTTAGGACCTGATGACCGCAACAATAATAATAAATAAAATAGAATGTACCAAAATAAATTTTGAAAATTTGTTTTTTTTCTTATTTATTTATTTATTTTTTTTTTTTTGGGGGGGGGTCCATTAAGCAAACTAGGCCCTAATAAGAGAGAAAATCAACGATTAGACGAAAAAGAAGGGCCATATATTGAGGAAAATGAAGTTGGTGGGAATAAGTGCATGATGCAGTCATGCAACAACACAATACTAATTCCATTTCCTTTCCTAATAATCATGTAAATGTTGGAGGATCAACTAAGTTTATACAATTTTAAAGTATCATTAATTTTGGATATCTAATTTTCCAAAAACTAAAGATATAATATACATCAGCGTGCGTACTAGCATATTTGGTTGTATAAAAGATAAACATTTCTATTAGATGTGAGCCCATATATTTCAAGTGAATTTGAGGGTGAAATTAGCACGACAGCGTCCCTTGTATTTTCACCCTTCTTTAAAACTTGAAAAATTCTATATTACAATTATTTGTAATTATACTGATTAATTATAATTTATGTGTAATTCGGATATTTTTTTCAAAAAAAAAAATTATTTGGGAGTAATTTGAGTTGCAATATTAAAAAAAAAAAAATGTAAAAATCGTGGGAAACAATATTATCATGGAAATGAGGTATGCCAAAGTTTAGGCAACTGACTTTGACCTTCTTGAAGAAGGAATTTAAAAAGAAGTCATTAATTTAGATTTGTTAGATCATCAAAAAACACAACGTAACATTAGGTGAACAAACTCATTAGCTAAACTAGTTTCTTTCTCCCAATCCTACTCCATTTTAATTTACACTTTCAATTCTTTTTACATCACCATTAAACTATTTTAATCACCATTTGATTTTTGTTTGTCCCATCTTTCTTTTTAACACCTGTATTTTGCTTATTAACTCAGAATTTTTTTTTTTTGGTTAAATTAAGTGAAAACAATATTATAATGGCGGACTTAGAAAAATTTATTTCTAGTGTCAATATAGTAGTGATAATTTTGGTAAAAATATAGTAACAGTTAAAAATTATATATCGCTCTTTAATTCCATAAAATTTTTGTTAAATTAATGAGTTTAATAGTGTAAATATGATTTTAAAGAAACAAATAGTGTCGAATTTATCTTTCATAAAAACAAAGTTGACAATAAAATATATTTTTGGATCTCAATTTTTGAATTGTTTTGAATTTTGGACAAAACTATGAGTTTAATGTCAAATTTTTTTTATAGGTTCATTCATAAAACACCTCATAAATTTTTTGTATTAAAAAAAAAACACCATTATTTATTTTATCCGATCAAGAGCTAAATTGAAATTTCCCTCAAAAAAAAAAAATATTTAGATCAGCATTCAGCAAGGTAATTTGAAAGAAATGGTTGTCTTAATCAGATAGTTGCTCAAATGAAGATTAGCATGTCGACTTATCCAAAATTTATCGGGAAAGTAATTGCTATGCATATACACTGGTTTTTTTTTTCCCTTTTAAGAAATCATTGCTATGCATACTGCTTGGTTCTCTTTGGAAATTGTTTTTCTTTTTTTAGGAATCTCTTCACGATCGTAATTCAAAGTTATTTCATGATATTTGTGGGATTTTTATCCTAAATTTATAATTGACCCATAAAACCTTACCCGGAATTTCATCAGTGCACTAAAAAAATAAATAAAAATGGTGATAGTGTCCTAAATTTATATTGATTTAATGTATGAGGAATAAACCCTTGGGTTGGCCTAGTGGTGAGGTAAATCACCAAAAATCAAAAGGTCCTGGGTTCAAATCTTGGAGGTAACTAAAGGCAAAAAAAAAAAAGTATGAGGAATGAAAATGAAAAGGTAATCCATGACAGTTGTAAAGTAATATCAACTTCTTCTAAAAATATAATGTCAGCTTATTTCTTTGAAAATAAATATTGCGATTTTACCATATATATATATATATACTAAAGCTGAAAATAAAAGAAATTTTAGCACACATATCTCTGTTTAGTATTGTATTTATCTTTTTTTTTAAAAAAAAATTATTTAATAATCATTTTGACTAATAATAATAATTTAAATATTATATTTAAAAGATAATTAGCACATTTTTATTCATATCTAAACTCGTATTTAAATATCTCGGCATTGCAATTATTTTTTATCTTTTTTGTTAAATTCTTTTCAAATTTCTAATTTTGTAACTTTTTTCCTGTTTTTCAATTTTTTAAATTTGCAAGTCTTTTCATGGAAGTCTAATTTTGTAAATTTAATATGTATTTACATTTCACTATAACTATATAATTAAGAAGATATATTCATGTATTATTATATTAATATCCTATTTTTCCTCTTTTTGTATTAATCTACACCAAAAAAAAAAAAGTATTAATCTACACCAAAAGCCTAATATATTTGGCCCAAGCCTAGGACAAAGCCCACCAAAATTTCAGATCAAATCCAACTCAATTCCAGCATTTTTCTAAGCCTCACTGTTTAAACTAGACACCATTCTATCCTTCCTTTCAGTCTGACCTCACAATTTCTCAACCTCGAACATCAATCTCAGCTTTATTGCATTTTGACTCAAACCAGGAATTTTTCTAATTTCTAAATTAGAAAGCTCATGAATTAGACATAAAACGGAAGTAAAAGTCCAAACCAGCTAAAATAGGACTAAATTGAACTAAACCAGCATAATCAAACTAAGTAAAATTCAAAGTTAGACTACCTAGTCAGCATTGGGCCACATCAGCAGCCAAACAACCAACCAGAAGAAGACACGTGTCGGCATATGGCCCACACATGCCTGCTACCTCATCGTGTGGGCCTCATGCGCCGACCACCCATCGACATATGTCAATCACACGCCATCATCTATCGTCGCACAGGCTAATAAACTATCTAACCAAATTCTGGTCAGCCGTTGGTCACCTGCCATATGTAAGGGTGTGAAAAAAAACCTTTGGACTGCTAACTTGAACCCGACCACACTCAATTCGAAACTACATTTCGCCCTTATCCTAAATTAAAATTGGGTACGTAGATAAATTTGGGATTTAATCCCAGGTTGTAGGCTCAATAAACTAAAAAAAAAAAACCTTCTTTTTTCTTTTTTTTTTTTTTAAATTCACTTTTTTGTTTAATATGGGTTTAGAGTGAGTTTATAGGTTGGTATACAATCAATTTGTCATTGTCATCAATTTCAGCATGCATAAAGCTATTTACAGCTTGTTTATATTAGTTTATTATTCTATTTTTTCCCTTTTTACATTGTTTTCATTTTTTAAAAAAAATAATTCGGTTGAAGCCAATTAGCAACTAATCCTATTGAGCCATCCTAGTTCTAATATATGAAATTATTTTTTCATTATTATCAGTCCTTATGATTATGTAATGTGTTTATTTGTAATTGCATATGCATTATATTATTTTTTTCCAAAAATAATTATTTTTCAACCGAGCTTAGTTGGATTGCACTTGAAGAGAGTATTAAAACTCATTTTGAATAAAAAATATCATACAACCAAGACTTATAAGAGTACAAGCTCGCCAAGTTAATCGCTTAGTACTATAACATCGGTGAGCCTAAGCCCAAGTAAGTCTACTCCTATCTATTTTCACACATCAGAGATCCTAATCTTCACCTATTCTGTACCTATTTACAAATTCATTATTATTTATATAAATCAATAATTCATTATCAAAATTTTAGTTCTGTAATTGGCTTTGGTTACAAAACACTCTGAGCTAGGTGGGTCTCTTAAGAATATTTATTTCTTGATTACTATGTAAATATGTTGTCAAAACATCTTCATTATTACTTTCTCATTATTGCTTTTCGTATATTTTGATGTTTTTTTTTTTCTCCATTTCACTGGAAGATAAGCATTAAGTGCCATTGTAGGTGATGTTAGGGGTGTTCAAGTCGGATTATCTGATCCGATCCAATCCGAATTTTCGGATATCCGAAAAAATCGAATCAGAAAAAATGCGATCCGTATCCGATCCGAACAAAACCGGATATCCGAAATTTCGGATCGGATATCCGGTGATCCGAAATATCCGGTGATTTCCTTTGAAACAGCTGGGATTTGGCTAAGAGGAAGCTTGTTTCCATCTCTTCTTGACTTCTTCCTTGAAGTTAAGCAAAATGACAACATGGAGAGGATAACTAAGATAAAT
>CATIWJ010487728.1:0-12246 GCA_949640765.1 Croton laevigatus | reverse complement strand
CCATATTTTTTTCATAAATCACATTACATTACATGTCTTCAATTTGCACAATTATCAATCAACTACATCAGAATATGCAAATAGAACTTAAAGCTAGTACATGACAATAATAATTAAAGCTAATAAAAAAAGCCAATATTTTCAACACACATTCAAACATCCAAACATATAAAATTAAAGTAGAAAATAATTATCCAAACATTAAAAATGTACATCCAAATGTCATATACCAATTTAAAATCTGTAGAAATAGTTCTTAACACACAGAAGTCATTAACATCTTGATTGAGGCTGATATTCTTATAGCCCATTACATCTTCATCATCACCATATCACATAAATATAACAAAATCTAAAAAGCATAAAAACAAACTAACAAAAGCAGCATATTATATAACAATATATTAATTAATCATGCTTAATAGAATAATCAGCCATCAAATCCTAAACTAATGATAATCAATTTTCAATCCTATACTAAAATAAAAATAGTATATTCATACTTAACAAAAATAGCATATTCATGCATCATTCAAATTCAATCAATGCATATTCAACTAAAGCACTAAACCTCGGAATCCCACTATAGCCATATTTTTTTCATAAATCACATTACATTACATGTCTTCAATTTGCACATTTATCAATCAACTTCATCAGAATATGCAAATAGAACTTAAAGCTAGTAAATGACAATAATAATTAAAGCTAATAAAAAAAGGCAATATTTTCAATACACATTCAAATATCCAAACATATTAAATTAAAGTAGAAAATAGTTATCCAAACATTAAAAATGTACATCCAAATGTCATATACCAATTTAAAATCCGTAGAAATAGTTCTCAACACACATAAGTCATTAACATCTTGATTGAGGCTGATATCCTTATAGCCCATTACATCTTCATCATCACCATATCACATAAATATAATAAAATCTAAAAAGCATAAAAACAAACTAACAAAAGCAGCATATTATGTAACAATATATTCATTAATCATGCTTAATAGAATAATCAGCCATCAAATCCTAAACTAATCATAATCAATTTTCAATCCTATACTAAAACAAAAATAGTATAGTCATACTTAAAAAAAACAGCATATTCATGCATCATTCAAATTCAATCAATGCATATTCAACTAAAGTACTAAACCTCGGAATTCCACTGTAGCCATATTTTTTTCATAAATCACATTACATTACATGTCTTCAATTTGCACAATTAT
Source organism: Croton laevigatus (assembly GCA_949640765.1). Taxonomy (NCBI): domain Eukaryota; kingdom Viridiplantae; phylum Streptophyta; class Magnoliopsida; order Malpighiales; family Euphorbiaceae; genus Croton; species Croton laevigatus. Next base: position 11,013 of record CATIWJ010487728.1, on the reverse strand, counting down.
CAATCAACTACATCAGAATATGCAAATAGAACTTAAAGCTAGTACATGACAATAATAATTAAAGCTAATAAAAAAAGCCAATATTAGAGCAGGACAATAATTGACTGAATAATTAACTTACCTTGAAGCAACTAATCTTTTCCTTCAAGCAGAGAGGCAAAGATTAAAAGCTTGAAACCTTGAAGCTTTGAACAAGTTACTGAAAGTCTGAAACTGAAACACAAAGAAGGGCAGGGCCAAGGAGTATTTATGAAACCAATTATTCAAAGTAGAGAAGCAAGAACTCAAGAACCAACTTACCGAGTTGCAACTTGTTAGCTTATATCCAAGTTTTTGTCCAGTCAGGTGAAAGAACAAGAAGAACGATAGCAATTTGAGTTTGGCAGCAAATTTTTGTTGAACATTTTGAAGCTTCTTTCCGATTTGGCAGATGAAGCAAAATAAGTTAAAAAGGGTTTTGGGCTTGCGACAATTACTTATTTGGTGTATTTTTGAATAATATTTCCAAATTTGGTGTGGAGAAAAAGAAAATTCCCAATTTGGTGTGATTTTGGCTGGTTGACTAAAATTTTTTTTTAGTGCACTGGTTCAAGTAGCACAGATCTTCAGTGCGCCAGTTTAAGTAGCGAAAAGGACCCACTGTGCCATTTCAAGAAATGCAAAGAATCTTGTAGGAAGCTTTTCAGCCCGGTGAAGCCACATAGCAGCTTCCAGATCCATTGTGCCATTTGGACCAGCGCATAGAATCTTGTCGGAATTCATTGCGCCATTTGGACTAGCGGATACAATTTTGTCAGCAGATTTTCAAACAGATGAAGCCACGTGGCATCTCTCCATCCATTGCATCATTTAGACCAGTGCATGGAATCTTGGTGTTAGTCAATGCGCTACATGCAGTCAATGCGCTACATGCAGTGTCGCACAGCGGCGGTGACCAGACGGCTTTTTCAGTGTGCAGAGTTGCTTTTTTCATGTCGCCATTGAAAGTACTGAATGATTCACTGACTATATACACCCTCATCTCTTTACTCCCTCGCCTCACATAACTCAATATTCAGAACACAAAAACCCTCAAATCCTCTCTGCTTAAAATTTTCAAATTTGGTGGTGGACTCTCTTCATCAGTCCACTGAAATATTTTTAGATTCGGTGGTTGAAGCTTCAATCGAGAAAGAACTTTCACTTAGTCAAGTAAGTATTTTTTTTGCAGTAAATTTTATTTTACATAATTTTAGAATATAATTTAATGTGCTTTTTTTTACTAGTTTTTTTTAATGTGATTTGTGGTATTTTTAGTGCAATAAATTTTTATGTGTTTTTTTATTTTTATTGCAGTATTTTTATTTAAATTTTTTTGGCATGAATAAATTCTTTGTTATATTTTTTATTCATATGTAAAATTATATGATTGTTTATAATAATGTTGAATTTAGAATCGTATGTATTTTTTGTGGCATGAATAAATTTTTTGGTATATTTTTTTGTTCATATGTAAAATTATATGGTTGTTTATAAAAATTTTTTATTTATAAGCGTAGTAATTTTTGTGGCATGAATAAATTTTTTGGTTTATTTCTTTTTCAGATGTAAAAAATTAAATGTAGTTATATTTTTTTATGAACATTTATTTTAAAATGACATTTGTGAAAAAATGACTAACGGAAAATTTAATATGTAGAAATGTAAACTGGAAAAGATAAATGTTTAGTGTTTAAAATATTAATTTTTAAATTTGAGACCGAAATTGCCGTAAACCCTAAACCCTAAAACAGAAACCGTAAACCCGAAACCTTACACCAAAAAACATAAAACGGACACACTAAACCGAAAAACGTAAACCGAAAACCATAAACCCTAAACCGAAAACACAAAACCTTAAACACTAAACCGAACCGCAAACCTAAAACCGAGAATCCTAAACCGAAAACCATAAAACCTAAATCCTAAACCCTAATATATGAATATTGTAAATTGATAGATTATTTTCATCGTATGATAAAAATGTAAACTATGTTAGAATTAGATTTTGTATAACTATGAATCCTCAAATAAATAATGAATAAGTTCACTTTATCTTTGTTGTGAAATTAACAATTATGAAACATGCCGCAATAAAATTTAACTCTTTGAATTATAAAAACAATAAAATGCCTACGATTCCGTTTATAACAATTTATTGGGGGCAACATAATTCACACTGAAGTGAGTGCTACTTTTGTTAATGGAAGTTCATCAACTATTTCTCTGCATGAGGATTTATGTTAGTCTGTGCTACCATATAGGATTAAACAGCTTTGGGGTTGGATAGGAATTCAGTAATCACAAACTTATTCAACTAATATTTCCAAATATTACACCAAATTTGGAAATATTATTCAAAATTACACCAAATAAGTAATTGTCGATGTGGATGATGATAGGACAATGTTACTCCTCAAGCTAATGTTAAAAGAAAAGAAAATCTAGAAAAAGGTATAACATCTTTTCTTAAGAGAAGAAGCGAGGGTAGTCAAATAGTCATTAATAATATGTTTAAAAAAGAGTAGAGTGAGAAATTTTATCAACAAATTTCTTATATACATCTTAATGTCGGGATCTGAATAACAACTATGTTTAGGATTTATCTAGAAATTTCTCTCAAGACACTTTTTCAAATACTTCAAGACATTTTTAGACATATATTCAAATAGCGCAATACAATATATGGAAGACCTCATTTTATATGTTTAAATGTGTATTGAACAAATATATTTTAGACAAGTTTGAAAGATTTATAAAATTATAGTTATTTTTACTTTTTTCATAAACTTGGGTGATTTTATGACTCGAGTTTATGGGCCCTTTACGAGTCGAGTTTACGAACCCTTTCCGAGTTTATTTTGACTCGCGAGTTTGACAACCATGGTCCTAACCATAAAACTGAACACTAAGTTCTCCAATAAGCTAAGGAAGAACAATGACTTTGTTGGTAGGAGAGAAAAAGTTAAGATGCAGAGAGAATCTTTACCAATAACTTCAGGTTTCTTTCTATACCTATTTTACATTGGCTTTTTTTTTTTTAAATTTCCAATTTTTTCTTTCATTATAGCTTCCAATAATTTTCAATTAAGGAACGACTTATTCAAGAAGTCAAAGCTCATGATATTTTGATCATTGTTGGTGAAACTGAAAGTGGAAAAACAAGTCGTAAGTTTTTATTTCTTTTAATTATTCTTTTTAACCTATTTTGCATTTTGATTTCAAATTAATTCAGTTATATTCCTTATGCATAATTACCTCAGTTTCTATATAATACTGGATTCTGCAGTAATGTTAAAGTTATTAAGATAACTCAACATAGGCGTGTAGTAGCTGTCACCATCTCTAAACGGGTGGCAAAGGAATATAGTGTTGAGTTGGGGCAAAAGGCTGGCTATTCTATTAGGTTTGATGATAGAACTTCTAGTTCTACTAGGATTAAGTCCATGACTGATGGATTATTTCTTAAGTAATTATTTCATATACTTGAATACTATTTATTTTGAGTTGGTCTCTTATTTATTTAGGTAATGTTTGGTAGGATGTAATGTAATGTTATCACAATTATATTTCACTACAGCCTATCAAACATAGTCTTATATTTTTAGTAAAGGTTTTGTTTTTATCATTGAATACATGAAGACTATTATGATTAAAGATACTACTTGGTATGTGATCTAATTCAATTATTTGCAGGCTGTTTAATAATTATATATGAATGTTGGAATAAAAGTGGAAAAGAACTAAGGAAATTTACTAGACTTATGAGAGAAGAGATTTCTCTCATGAACATAAAGCCACTATAATGATTTAATTTTATGCTTCTTGCATTGCATTTCTATGTGTATATATTGCAGACTCCTTGCAAGGTGTAGTGTCGATGAAATTTTCTTTTGAAGCTGTTAAATGGTTTACATAGTTTTACTTCTATACAGTTGCAGTTGGGTTTCTTTGTTTACATTTATATTCTTTTTCTTCATTCTTTTATTGATTGCAAACTAATGCAAATCTTGATATTGTATAGGGAGGCATTATTGGATCCTTATATATATATATATATATATATATATATATATATATATATCTAGATATTCTATTATTATAGTCGATGAAGCTTATGAGAGAATTGTACACACTGATATGTTGCTGGATTACTAAAGAATGTTAAAAATGTAATGTCAAAATATGCATTCAGTAATGATAATATTTATGATAAAAAGGCAAACAATGGCACAACTAAGGAGAGAGAAAATAGGGATCAATACTTTAGTTTTCTCAAGTAATGCCAAAAGAAAAAATTACCTCCTTTGAAATTAATAATTATGTCTGCTAGCTTTGATGCAAGTGGTTTTTCTGAGTACTTTTATAGCACTAGAGTTGTTCACATTGAAGGGTATCAACATCATGTTGATATACTGTATGCTATCAGTCTAGAGACAAAGTATCTCAATGCAGCCCTGATTACTATTTTTCATGTTGTTAAGCCGTGCTTTGCTTAAGTGTAACCAGTTATGTTTGCAACTTTGCTTATTGAAAATTTTGAGTTGCTTCTTGTGGCCTTTAACGTGATTAGTTTTAGCCAAAATAGACTGAAGTTCAGAAAAATTTAGTTTAGCTATTTTACTATCTGGTTTTTATTCTTCTTTTTACCATGTTTGTTTGATTCACTCGGAGGAGGCCCTTGAAAACATACTTGTATTTTTAACTAGGCAAGAGGAGATTAAAACTATTGAAAGATTTGTCCTGGAGCAATTGCTTAAATTACCTGAAGCCAATAGAAAGTTATTAAACGTTTCCATTTTTTCGTCTCTTCCTTCAGAACAGCAAATGAGAGCTTTCATACCAGCTCCCTCTGGGCATCGTAAGATAACTTAATGATGCATGCGTGTACTTTATTTGGTGTTTGAATTGAAGGCATATGTATGACTTTATTTACACTTGCTTGATGTGATCATTTGATTAATTTTGTTTTAAGCTCTGCTGACATAATATTTAGAATGGAACTAGCCATATTGTATAGAATATAAAGTTTCAATTGATTCATGCACACTTTGTAAATTTTAAGATTTGTTAAGAAGCAATTGTGTTTAATTTCCTTGATAGAAGTGAATTGTTGATGTGAATTGGTAGTGTTCAATGGTGCATTGCATGTCATCGAATTAGATTGCAGTTGGTGCAATTGAAATAAATTAAATCTTTACATTCATAATCTTATTCATTTGGAAGCATCACTTGTTGGCCTTAGAACTTTGGCAGAGATTTCCTGCTTTGTCTATCACTTCATAGAGATAGAGGAATACCTTGTATATTTGTTTCATTTACATGCATAAACTAGTTCATATTGCATGTTTTTACACTACAATTGATAACATTGGTCCAAAATTATATCGTTTATAAATTATGGTTATGTTTGGAAAAGAACAATAAAGACTGAGAATATTTTTAAGCATTATTTGATTGTAATGTGTAGGAGTTCAAGTATCTAATATTTACATCTTTTGAACTGTGTTGTGTAGACATATGAACTATTAGAATCTAAAAAAAAAAATGTAAGAATTGTCAGAATATAAAAAATATAAGTCAGAAATTGTGCTCTTTTCTGCTAGAGAATTCTGATTTAAATAGTATAATACATTATTGATTTTCAGCTCTAAAAATTAGCTAAATTACTATAAATATTATCATACAGCCGTGATATCCTAATTAAGGAGACAATACATAATTACAGCTATACAATCCCATAAATTTTGCTGATTAAATGCTAGATATTCTATTAGAATATTCTGCTCATAATGATAGATATTTTGCTAGTAATATTCAATCAATTAATTCATTGACAGGAACATGAGAACACTCACTTTGCACATATAGTTATGTTTGTAATTTTGCATTTCTATATGCTTTTTGGTTTTTTATGATCCAATAAATACTCAGCATAGTAGTAATTACACTTATGCTATTGTTATTGTTATCTTATTCTTATTGTTTATTGTTTATGTTTATTTCAATTCTTTTATAAGTAATATTGGCAACAAATATTGCAGAGACATCAGTGACAATTCCTGGGATAAAATATGTTACAAATTCTGGTTTTGTAAAAGCACGGTCCTATGATCCAGTTAAAGGGATGGAATTATTGGTAGTTATTCCAACATCAAAAGCTCAGGCTATTTAAAGGAAGTAGGTAAACTGAACTACACTTGAGTTAGGGTAATAAAGGGTAAAGGTTTTATAGTCAAGAATCAAATGGGTAGTTTTTCAAGCAATTTTAAGAAGAATAGTGAGCTTAATTATATAAAGTTACATTTAGTGGGTTTATAGCTGTGTGTCTTGTTTAGTTAACTGGCACATTTTAACAAATGTCAAATGAACTTTCTCAATGATAGATTGGTTAGAGGAAATGTGCAACTTGTCTTCATTATTTTTTTTGTAATGCTATAATTTCTCTATTTATGCTGAGATTGTGAATGTTGTGCATTCTATCTTTTATGTCATCTTTGATTTTTTTGGATTTTGTATTATTACTGTCCTATTGACATTGCTGTTGTGCTTGGTAGGTCAAAATCTCTAAGTTTTGAATATTTGAAAAATATTCTTAAGATTATGAATTACTAACTTTGTTTCAAGTTGTTAAATATTGCTCCAGCTAGTTAGAATCTAGTTGTTAAATATACTTAAGTGATCATACAAGAAGTCGGTTGTGCATGACGATTTTTATATCTTGCATCTCTGGAGAAGAAGGAGCAAGAATTCTTCATTGTACTTCCCCATGCTTTATGTGGAAGACATTGGAGAACTACCATGAAGGAACTGAGGAAGTTAGAGATGAAAAGAGATATGCGGCTATAATTGAATATGAAATATTCAAAAGGAAGCCCGATGAAGATATTACAACCATGACCAACAGACTTATTGGGCTGGTTACAATTTTGAGAAAATTGGGCAAGCATTACTCCCAAGGTGAGGTGAATAACAAGATCTTGAGGTCTCTACTCGAATCATGAGATGCCTTCATGCTATCCTTGAAGAAGAGTACAAACCTTCAAAGACTTAAAAATGATGAGGCCTATTTCTTGGGAGCTCACTCTTAACAAAAGGAGTGATGATAAGAAATCTATAGAAGGAAGAGAAAATAACAAAGGTATAGCTCTCAAGGCCATAGATAAAAAGAAGCTAATGGAGGAAACTTCAACAAGTGAAGGGGAATCAAATGATGATGATGATAAGAAAGTAATAGCTCTTCTCACCTAGAAATTTGGAAGTCTAGCAAAGAAATTGGAGTACCGAAAGAGGTTTAAGAATAAATCAAAGGAAGAATCTACTTGCTATGAATGTGGCAACTTTGGCCACATTCGAACTGAATGCCTAAATCCAAGAAGAGAGAAGAAGGGTAGAGAAAAGGAAGCAAGAAGAGACAAGAGAGAAAGGAAGAAGTTATTCAAAGCCACATGGAGTGATAGTAACTCTTCTAGTAGAGAGGAAGAAAGTGAAAAAGTTACAAATCTATGCCTTGTCACCTTAGAGGACATTGTTGATGATAACTCCTCTTAATACTTAGTCTCTCACTAAGAATCTTTAAATGAGGTACCTTCCTTTTCTAACTCTCAAACTCATACTAGGCACAATAATGATTTTATTGATGATTGTGATGATGTGTCTTTGCATGAATATGATGATAAAATAATAAATTTGTTTTGTGAAGCTACTACTAGATGTGACAAATATTTAAATTTGAAAAAATAGGTATAAAACAAATACTTGCAAATTGATGAAGAAATTTTTAAGTTAAAAAGGTTGGCGATTGAAATGAATGATGAGATTGAATAGCTTAAAAGTCTAGTCTTTGAATGCTCAAATGTGCTGTCGGGGAATAAGAGATTGAAGGATCTCATAAATAGTTATGAGAGAAATCAAGTAATTGATAATGCTCTAAAAAATACTAGAGGTCACAAGGACACTAAAGGTATGGGTTACATAATAGGACAAACCTCTAGAAAAACCAAGTTTGTCCCTTCATCTCAGTTTCCATAAGTTGAGTCAATTGAAAAATTAATTAATATTTATGTGCATACTTGTGAACCCTTTATTCCTAAAAATGATAAAGAGAAAGCTCCAATGGTTGGATAATCAAAGGAGAAACATGGGCATCACACTTGTGGAAATGAGCATGATAAGATTGGAGAAAGCTCCAAATCTTTTGTTCCCAAATTTAGTTTCCAAAGAAGGAATGCTAAACATGCATCATGTAGGAGACCAAGAAAGATTTGTTGTTATTGTATGAAACTTAGTCATAGGAACTTATACTGTTTCATTCGAAAGGTGAATTTGAAATTGGTCCCCATGGACCAAATTGCTAACATCTAAGGACCTAAGTATTTTTGGGTACCAAAAGTCAAGTGATTTGTGTTATAGGTATACCTAAAGAGCTCTATGGAAGATAATATGTGGTAGTACATAGTAGATATTCAAGGTATATGAATGGTGGAAAGAAGATCTTCACCAAGTTGAACCCAACGAATGGTGGACACATCACCTTCGGCAATAATGCCACCAATAAAGTTGTTGGCATTGGTGAGGTTGGTAAGAAATATAAATTTGACCATGTTCTTTTAGTTAAAGTCCTTAAACATAATCTATTGAGTATGAGCCAAATTTGTGATATGGGTTATAGAGTTATCTGTGACTCTACACAATGCATTGTCATAAAGGTGGAAAACAACTCAATAGTGCTTGTTGGGCAGAGGGTAGAGAATATTTACATTATCAATTTAAACTTTACCACTAATGAGAAAAGGTCTTGTTTAGCTTCTTTTGATGTTGATTCTTGGACATGGCATAGAAGGTTGGGCCATGCTAGCATTGACTTCTTAGAGTAACTCAAGAAGAAGGAATTGGTGGAAGGCTTGCCCCAAATCAAGTTCCAAAAGAATAAAGTGTGCAAAGCTTGTCAAATGGGAAAGCAACATCAATCCTTCTTTGAGTTCAAGAAGCAAGTAAGTACATAAAAGCCTATTAAACTTATCCATATTGACTTAGTTACACCTACTAGGGTTGCTAGCTTAGGAGGTAGACATTATGCATTTATCCTTATAGATGATTACTCTAGGTTTACTTCGGTATTTTTCTTAGTTCATAAAAATGAGGCTTTTAATGCTTTCAAAGCTTTTATAAAACGTGTTTCAAATCAAAATGGTTATTTCATTTCAAGTATTAGAAGTGACCATGGGGAAGAATTTGAATATGAGCTTTTTTATTCTTTTTGTGATAGCATGGCATCCCCACACTTTTTTCTCCCATAGGACTCCTTAACAAAATGGTGTTGTTGAAAGACAAAATAAAATCGTTGTCGAAATGACTAGAACTATGATAAATGAATATAATTTACCAAAATATTTTTGGGCGGAGGCTTTTAGCACCTTTTGTCATATTATAAACCATGTTTACAACAGAACAATTTTAAATCAAACTACTTATGAGCTTTGGAAAAATAAAGCTAGACCGGAGTCTGACCGCACAAGCATGCAAAATGATCCACCTAACTACCTTCGTTAACTACTTAGGCCTAAATCCACTGGCCTAAAATGTTGAACCCAATTTGACTAAATAGTTAGTTAGTCTAACTTATGTATCATATTAAATCTCAATCAAAATTCGATGTGTGATTTCACAAACTTCCCCATTTTGAGCACAATGTCCTCCTTGTCATACACAAACACAAACCTCACTAGGTGATGCACCGCACTTCTGGCTGGTGACTAGCTCTAATACTATTATTGTCACGATCCAACCCAAGAGCCGTGACAGAAGTGCAGCTAGACCGAAGTCTGACCACACAAGCCTGCAAAATGATCCGCCTAACTACATTCATCAACTACTTAGGTCCAAATCCACTAGCCTAAAATGGTTAACCCAACTTGACTAAGTACTTAGTTGGTCTAGCTTATATATCATATCAAATCTCAATTAATATCCGATGTGAGATTTCACATAAATGTATGGTAAAACCATTTTGAAAATTATAAATTGAAAGCAATTTATCATTTATAGTTAATAACAAGAATATTGTGGGGAAAATTTAATGTTTTAATCTACTTTTCATTATTTTTGTTTTAATACTTCACTCACTTTTCTCATTGTTTATTCTACGTACGTTGGAAAGGAAAATGGGCCTTTTTTTTATATAGATTTTTCCCAAAATCATGGCAATTTGCAAAGAAAGCTCATTGTTTACTAGTTTTGAAAATCATAATCAAGTTAAGGGGCCATTTTAAAAATTCAGTATTTCCAATTTCGTCCAATATGGTGCTATTAGAACAAAATTTATCAATTAGGGTGTTGATAAAGTCTAATATAAGGTGTTAATCGAACATTTGATAGAGCATGGGGTGTTTTGCGTAGTCAAGTTGTGTTACACAAGTTAAGTTCAATATAAGGGGACATCACTTAAATTTAAATTCCTACTTTTCTAAAAAAGAAAAAAAATTTTACTGTATAAATCAAACGTCCAATATAAAAATTTTATCTTAAATAAATCGAAAGGATAGAATACTAATTAAGCTTTTTTTTTTTTTTTTATCTTTTTTGGGACTAAAGATTTGTAGATCAATTGGTAGGATTATTCTAACTTAACTAATTTTGGTTTTTGAGATTTTAGTTTGGAGAGTCTTTTGAAATATGTATTTTGACATTTTTTAAAAGCTAATTTTAGACATCTTTTGTCAAGTCATATTGCTCAAGTTCTGTGCATTAGTTTAATACATATAATATCAATGACTTCTTTTCTTTAAGGGAATAAGGTTCTAATCTTTTTCATTTCTACCAAGTATTTTTTGAGAGAGAGTTGTATAATACCTCAAGAAATTCCTTAATTAAAATCAAACTTTTAAAATTGTTTAACTTGTTGTAATATACTATATGTCATAAAAAGATAAATATGAAAGTATGGGTTAAAGTTGGTGAGCAGCATCTAGCTATATTTCTATATATGAACATAAG
>CATIWJ010487707.1:0-14060 GCA_949640765.1 Croton laevigatus | reverse complement strand
TGGTATCATCAACTTGGGGGTTATGATGTGTGGTTTGCAGCATGTAGTGCTATAAATTTTACATCACCGAATTGTCCAATTCCCGGACCCAACCCAGATGCTGATTTTGGAGAAGCACCTATGATGTTGAGCATAAAGGTGAATGAAAGTAGAACAGATGTTGTAGTTGCTGTTCAAAAAAGTGGCTTTGCTTGGGCTTTGGATCGTGATGACGGAAAACTCATTTGGTCAACGGTTAGTAGCTTTCAAATTTTACAATAATATATAAGAAGATTATCTAACGTGATCAATATTTTAGTAAATATACTTTTATGTTTTTTTTTAAAATATACTTCTTAATCCTTTGGTTTTTAAGATATTCATATTATACTCTCATATTCTTCCGTCTAAATAATAAGGACCAAACTATAAGTTTTCTCATCTTTTTCCTTCAACACAGCACAAAATGTAATTTTCCACTCCAAATTTGAATTCTGATTGCTCAAGTTGAGAGTTTGAAATTGATATATTTACTTGCTTAGTTCTTTACCGGAAATGGATTTGAAGTATTTGGTGTAAAAACTTATATTTTGCTCCCGACTATTAAAGGTTGAAGATGAGGAAATTTTTTTTTTTTTTGTCCATATGTAAAGATAACGTCTTTTTTAGACGGAGGGACTTAAGAGTATAATATTTTCAAAATTGAAGGATATGAAGGTATATTTTCAAAAACAGAATGACCTAAAAGTATATTTACTAAAATATTAAAGACCTGAAAGATAATCACCCTAATATATAGGGAAAATTTCTTTCAAGTACTTATATATAAGAGGATCTAAGAGTATATTAGCTAAGACCGAAAGAAATTTCCCTAATATATCTGCTTTCTTTGATTAGGTAGCAACAATTAAATTAATATAAGCTAATGAACAAGTCATTTGTTTTGATTTGAAATACATAAACACAGGAAGCTGGGCCTGGCGGTGAAGGTGGTGGGGGTACTTGGGGGGCGGCTACCGATAAAAACCGGATATACACTAATATTGTAAATAGCAATTTAAAGAACTTCACTTTAAAACCGTCAAAAAGCATTACAAATGGTGGTGGATGGGTGGCAATGAATGCTGATAATGGCAAAATACTATGGTCTACACCAGATCCTAGTAATTACGTGGCCTTTGGCCCAGTTAGTATTGCTAATGGTGTTCTATTTGCAGGATCAACCTTTAAAAAAGGACCTATATATGCAATTGATGCCAAGACTGGAAAAATTTTGTGGCGGTATAACACCGGAGCCACTGTGTACGGCGGAGTTTCGATTAGTGATGGGTGTATTTACCTTGGACATGGATATAAGGAAAATGTTGGAGCTCGTATTCCATTATTCACCAAAGGGAAATCATTATTTGCATTTTGTGTTGCATAAATAAATAATGGTATGGAAATAAATTATGGCTCAAAATATCCCTAAATTTGCAAATCATAGTAATTTTTCTATTTTTAGAAATTTTATCAGTTTAATCATAAGTTTAAAAAAAAATTACTAATTGGATCTACGTTTCTGTCACTTTTTCATTGAATGCAACTTATTAAAGTTTATGACTAAATTGACAAAAGTTTTAAAAATAGATATATTCTCTATGCTGCATAAATTTCAAGGAGTATTTTGAAGCCTTGTTCCATAAAAATATTGAGGAATAAAATTTGAATATGTATTCTGAATCAATGTATAATGTAATAATTTGCATTGTTATAATGCTAAGCACTTTTTTTAATAGAAATAAACAATTTAACGCTCTTAATTATACGTTAAGATTGCATTGCATATATTAAACTTGTAAAAAGTAAAATAGATATATATCAGAAAATTAGTAATAATGACATACTAATGAAAAATATAAATCCATTTGCCAAAAAGAACCAAAAGGAAAACGAAAACGGTTGTCGAGGAAATCCAAGATTCCGACCAGTTTTTCAATAGTCGCCGGTTATAGTATATTCAATTTGAGGACACTAGTGGAATGCCCTCACTTTATGGTGTTGGCTCACCCTCTTTCCTTCTGTTCGTTGTCTGGAAAAGAAACCGAAACAAAAGATTCTAATCAGTTTTTCAACAATTGTCTTAGGACACCGTTGGAGAGCCTTCACTTTGACGGTTCCTCCTTCCCTCTGTTCATCATCTGAAATAATACTAGTATTTGTTAGGTTTGTAATTTACTGTTTGGGCATTGGCTAAGGTAAAAGATGATGTTTGGTTCCAAAAATTACAATTTGGTACACTCGTCATCAAGAATATTTCTACCAATAGTTTACTTTATTGCATATGTAAAAACCTCTTCACACGTCTCGAGAGCCTTAAGCGAATCCCCCCAGCTGCCAAAAATTTCACTGAGAAAATTTTCTGTTTGTAGGATCTGATTTCCCTCTCCATAGTCTTCAGTCATTTGAAGATACTCAGCAGCACATCTAAGACTAACTACGTTTGCTGCTAACGGTTCCATTTTCACACCATAGCAGAATTTGGCCACAAGCAAGAAAGTTTTAGCTCCACCAGGCACATCATCAAGTTTTATTGCACACTTTTTCCCATCCTCGCTGCAATTTTCTCCAATGAGATCTTCTAGCACTTTACTTCTTGAGAGAAGTGGAAACAGGAGGTTTCGCAAAGAATAAAAGGAAAATTCAACTCGGTAAGTGTTTGGAGAAGAGATAAAAATAACAATTTTACAGAAGAATTTTCACCATTTGATTAATTTCTAAGCATCACATTCAAGCGTGAAGAAACCTCAGAGAACTGAACATGCATTTCAAGGACTTAATGCTGATGGAATGTGCATTCATCAAACCTTACCTCTATGCAAGACAATGCAAACTACCAAGGCCTTTTCAATATAGAAGTGAAGTAAACTAAGCACATACCTTATGAAGATGGAAGGATATCTCTCCAACTTCAATAATGACATCACTTGGAAGCCCAGTTGAGCGAAGCCTGCACACAGAAAACATTTCTGGCTTCATATTCTGCAATTGGTATCTCAGCTTAACAGGACAGAAGGAACAGACTCATTGAAACAAAATCATTAGAAAGCTGGCATCATAAAATCTACAGAAATTGAAATTATCAAGTGTAGAAAGTCCTTTTAAGCCATCAGCAACTAAAGTAATTCAGCTTACAGGAATGCAGAAGCTACATTTTCCTCAACAGCATTATGAACATGCATTGAAATTTTTCTATCAGAGGTGTACAAACATATTTTCTCTTATAACCAGTACAATTATACTGGTCTACTAGTCTGTCCACTCAATTTTTATGTGTGTCTTAGCTCATGATATCCGTCTGTTAGTCATTTAGTCATATAATTCAGGTTAATTCAAGAAACCCTTCAATAAAGTAAGGACAGCAATCAAATTCATGAAAATGATAATAGATGATTTTTCCCAGTTAAATAAAAACTCTCAAAAATTCAATCCAGTTCCTCCTGTCATTATCTTCTGAGGCATATTAAGCTCATTTTGATGGTAGCAGAGACAAAACTAGCCCAATCAATAACGGTGATAAAGATTGCAATGGAAACCATTCTACTTGAAAATCCCAATAAATTTTCTTGATACTTCTTCTTTTAATTTTATTTAGCTCATGAAGAACAAATCCCCAATGTGATTACAAATATTTTAGTAAATTCAATGATATAATAAACAATCCTATTATTCCAATTTCTCAAAAAACCCACATTCTAAAACCTGCAACCAAAATCGTCCAAAAGAAGAACAAACAGACCAGGTATGCCCATCTTGGAGAAACACTTCAGATTTTGATCCGAGCTTCATACTGGCCATGTGTTTGCTTCACCAATAAGTTTCGTTATCATTAAATATTGCTTGTTAAGCAGTTACTGAAGAAAAAAAAAAGAGAGAGTGAATGAATAAGAAAACCAATGGCAAGGAACGATAATCAATAGTGAAAAAAGAAAGATTATGAATAGGGTTAAAAGAAAATTTTTGCAGCCTTTTGGATATCAGAGAAATGGGAGACATATGGAAATATGAATTCCGATTCTACAGGGGAAATTCCAGGAGCGGAATCGGTCACTACTGTTACTAGCAAAAGGCAGCGTTTGTTTTGGACAATCTTATTAACGTTACTATCGTAGAATTGTAGTAACTTGTAAGCACCCAACAAAAAACTCTGTCGATTCTCAATCCTTTCATTTTTTTTTTATCTGAATATTTTTTCAATATAAAAGTAAATGAAAATAGTTAAATATAAGTTTAATATTTTTAATCTAATTTTATTGTTCTGAACTTTCACACTATCTAATTATAGGGACTGTGCTGCTTTCTGTCTTCTTATTAATGATTGCAAATCTCTATGCTAGAAATAGGGGGTATGCATCTTTTGTTTGTGACATTGTCTGCAAAGAATACGCTCATTCACTTACTTCAGCTTGCATTTTTCGACAGATAAGGTGGTATAAAATAATCTTCCACCTTCTTATATTTATGATTTGATTATTGCTGAACATTAATAAAAGTCTCACAAATTTATTTTTTTTTAAAAAAAAATCAACATTGACAAATTTTATATATATATATGATTTGCAATTTTGTATCATGTGGAGTAGATTTATAATAATTTATTCAAATTATATTTTGTTTGGTAATATTATTTATATATTTTTCTACTTAATTTAAATTATATTAGTATTTTTTACCCTAATGTTGCGTGACAAGAATATGAAAGTGGTTATTAGTTATAAATTTGCTATCTTCATACAATTTCATTAGGATAACCTAATAATAATAATAATAATAAAAGTATGCAATAATTTGTCAGTCTATCAAAAGGCATCAAGATTTATAGTAAAGATGCAAAATTAATTAACTTTAAATAACTTCTGTAATATATCAAATGACAATTAAAATTAACAATTCACTTTAAATAATCATTAAGAAAAAAAAAAGGACCAGAATGAATCTTTAGCCTCTGATGCAAAGAAGGGCAGGATAATAGTACCATTTTTGAGGAAAGGGCCATCACCCTTCATATTTGAAGTGTCACGCTTAGTAGACTTTAAAATATTCATTTTGCTCATTTATTAGTTAGTTAGCATGGATTGTCAAACGTTTCTGAACTCTGTAGTACAGAGATGACATCGGGCCTAGTTTGATCTTATTAGCTTAAATTTACTTTCTCATGCTTCTCTAGTTTAAGAAGAGGATTTTATTGTTCAATCTAACGAACATTGATGACTACATAAACAGTATCTTTCTCATTTAAACATACATCAAATTAGTGTTAATAGTGTGATTATTAAAAATCGAAATCAAAACCTTTACCTATCATATTAGATTCATGAAATATAGGATGAGATCACACTAGTGGCATTATTATTATTTTTTTATTTTAATTCCTCCAAATTTCTTCATTTGACCCATAAATTATGGGAAGGAATAGAAAATTCAAAATATTAATAAGAAATATGTGTTATTCAAAAAAAAATGGGGATTATGATAAGTTTGCTTCTATGTACACACGTTTTTGCATTCACATTAAAGATAAGAAATGATACATTTTAGTTTCATACAAATTTAAACAATTTAGTTTAAATTAAAGCATCGATAGAAGCCTTAATATTAATATATTGATTTTATTGTCAAACATAAATAAATTATATAAATCAAAGAATCCATGGTTACATCAATGAACATTAATATTAGACATAAATAAACTATTTAATCATCAGCTGATAGTTTCCATGCTATTTCCATTCCGTAAATGAGTTTTATATGTAAAAAGTTATAAGGTTTGATAAATATTATTGATGAATGTTCTTGAGTAAAGAGCAAGTATAACAATACAAATAAAACTCTATATCTACAATTGTTTAGCTATTATCTATAAGCTAAATACATCACATAATATTAATTTCATTACCCTCCCTCAAGTTGAACAGGGGTAGAAAACATGGTCAACTTGTTCTTCAAAGTACGAAACCGAGTCTTCAACAATGGTTTAGTAAAAACATCAGCAATTTGATCATTTGAAGGAATATACTGCACACAAAGTTGTTTATTTCGAACATAATCTCTGACAAAATGGAAGTCAATTTCCATATGCTTTGTGGGAGTATGTAGAATAGGATTTGCTACTAGATTAGTCGCACTAATATTATCACAACACAGCACATGCACAATAGTGAGAGACATACCAATTTTCGAAAGCAAATTACAAATCCAAATCAGTTCTGATGTAGCAACAGCTAAAGCACAGTACTCAGCTTTAGTGGATGATCGAGAGACAGATCGTTGCTTCTTCGCTATCCAAGATACCAGAGAAGAACCATAACAAATTGCAAAATCAGTGGTGGACTTCCAGTCTTCAACATCACCTGTCCAGTCGGGGTCACAAAAACCATACAGTGAATGTGTTCTAGAAGAGGGAAAGAACAACCCATACGTAGAAGTTCACTTTAAATAATGCAAAATGCATTTCATAGCAATCCAATGTTGAACAGTTGGAGAATGCATAAACTGACTGACTTTATTAACCGAAAAAGCAATGTCTGATTTAGTAAAATTAAGATATTACAAAACACCAACAATACATCAATGTAAAGTCTCAATGCCAACAACGAACAAGTTTTTCTAAAGGACATTGGAGTGAAGATTTCACTACATGCCAACATATCACTTCTTTCCAAAAGTTCATAAATATATTTGGTCTAATGCAACTTAAGTCCGTTCTATCACCAAGTAGCTTGAATACCAAAAAAATAGCTTAGTTTCCTAAGTTCTCGAACAAAAAATTGAGCCTTCAAACATGCAACAGCCGAAGCCACAAGTGATGGTTTAGAACCAAGAACTACAATATCATCTACATATACTGGACAAAATAATTGATCATATCGACTTTGTTTAAAAAACAAGGAATTATCAAATTTGGCTCATGAAAAACCAAATTATCGTAAGGTATCAGTAAGACATTGATTCCATACGTGAAGTGTCTACTTCAACCTATAATTGATTCACCCAAATGACAAACATATTTCGAATAAATCGAATTAACAAAACCAGGGGGTTGAGTTATATAAATAGTTTCATGAATTTTATCATGCAAAATCGCATTTGAGATATCCAGTTAAGTAATAGCCCAACCATTAGCTACGTACAAGACTAATGATATTAGAATAATCAATACCTAGCCTTTGATGATATCCCTTTGCCACCAAAAGAGACTTATACCTTTCAACAGAACCATCAGAGTTATATATTTCGTCTTGAAGGCCCATTGACACACAATAATATTTTGAGAGGAAGAGGGAGGCACTAAACGCTATGTACCATTCGAGACAAGAGCATTATATTCAGATGTCATAACTTGGCGCCATTCAGGAACCTTAAAAGCTTGGGTATACAAAGTGGACTCCAAGACAGTAGCTGCTTGTGATTGAAACTGCCAAGGATTTAAATTATCCGTTTGAGCCCTTGTAACCATTGGATGCGTACGAACCAATGGAGCAGGCATAGATTCTGTTTCGAAAGAAGCTACATAACCTAATAAGTTTGAATGTGAACCATCCATGTTAGCATGTAAACCAAGCAAAACGTTATCATTCATACTTGGTGTGTCCAATGGTAAAGAATAAGAAGAATCTGATTGGGAGGATGCAAAAGATAGCACAACTAGTTGGTTAGTAGACAACAAATGATGAGATGAATCAAATTAGAAAACTGTAGAAATGGACATAGCTAGTTGCTCAGAAGAAATAGGTGTTGCTGGTTACTTAAAAATTAAGACTAAGAGAGGCAAATTAATTGTTAAAGGTTGATTGGTCATGGTTAATGGAGAAGCAGTAGCACTCTATAGTTCTTGAAAGAGAAAAACAAATTCATCAAACAATATATGACGAGAAACGTAAAATTTACTAGACGAGTAATCAAAACACTTAAAACCTTTATGTGCTCGACTATATCCCAAAAAGACATAAGGCTTGGTCCTAGGCTCTAATTTATTTTTGCTATATGCTCGTAACCAAGTAAAACATAAGTAACCAAAGATACTCAATGAAGTATAATCAGGTTTTGTTTGAAAAAGAATCTCAAATGGAGTACAATGTTGAAGACGAAGAGTAGGGGTGTTCATAAAAATCATAAACCGAACTGAACTGAATTGAAATTTTGATTTTATATGATTTTGGTTCGGTTTTCGATTTTGGAGGAGAAAAATCGATACGAATCGGTTTGGTTATCAGTTTTGGCCATTTCTAAACTGAACTAAACCGAAGTGACCAATAAGGCCAAACACAGTTGAATTTTCACTAAAATGTAGTCGTTTTAGACCAAAACATAGTCATTTTAAACCTAATTTAGTGTAAATTTCGATTTTATATAAAACCGAACCAAACCAATAATATCGGTTCAGTTTTTAAAGTAATCGGTTCGGTTTCTGTTTCTCCTTATCTGTTTTCGATTTGAATCGATTTCTCCTTATCGATTCAGTTCGGTGAACCAAACCGACGATGAACACCCCTAACGAGGAGTAGGAAGACGATTTATGATATAAACTGCTATTTCAAAGGCATTTGTCCAAGGTATAGAAGCGTGATACAATAATGCATGTCTAGTTTCAATTACTTGACGGTGTTTTTGTTCAGTATGACTATTTGTTCTAGAGTATACAGACATGTCACATGCTGAATAATGCCATTGGTTCTTAAGTAGGATGTTAAAGATTGAAACTCCCTACCCCAATCAACCTAAAATTACTTAATGGAACGATTTAAAAATTTTTCAACTAACACACAAACTTGATGAAAAATATCCAATAACTCATATTTATGTTTCATAAAATATACCCAAATATATTTACTAAAATGATCATTAAAAAAAACATAAAATCTGAAACTATCATTAGAAATAATAGGGGCAAGGCCCCAAACATATGAACAAATCAAATCTAATGGACCAGTAGCATGATAAGCAAAAATTGGAAAAGGTAGTTTATGTATTTGCTAATAGCATATGCTTTACACAAATTTTTATTCAAAGAAACAAAAGAACTTTGAGAAACAATTTTTCTAATAGTAGCAGCCGAAGCATGATCGAGATGGGTATGCCAAGTACCAAAATCAGAAGACTTCAAAGACACAACAAAAGATTGATAAACTGAAAACTTGGAAACTTTAGTAGATTCTGCTGGAATGGCACAAAGCTAATCATGTTTTATAGTCGATTTTGTTTTCCAATAAAAAAATGCCCAGTACACAATTATATGCTTTAGTCGACTCTACCGGTACTATCTCATCTTGGTGGAGCTGCTGTTTCTTTTCCTTCTTCGATGCCTAATATTTCGCATTAGATTCCTTTAAAGCTCACCTTGACAAACTTCTTGCTATGGAAAATACAGTTTTTACCCATGCTTTGTGGGTGTATACTTGATCATCTTGTGGGTGTAGAGGCTATTATTCCATATCAGTTTCTAACTAATGGTAAAATTAATCCTGCTTATTCTTTGTGGCTTCGTCAAGATCAGGTGGTACTAGGCTGGATCGTGGCTTGTGTTTCAGAGTCCGTTCTGCCTCAATTAGTTGGCGTTGAAACATCAAGGGGTACTTAGAATAAGCTTGTCGTGGCCTATGCCACTACTTCTAAGCTTAAAATATGTGAATTGAAAACTCATATGTATTCCTTAAAGTGTGGTACTAAAAATATTAAGACGTATGTATAGAGAGCGAAGGCTATTGCGGACAAATTAGCCACATTATAGAATCCGGTTGTTGAGGATGATTTAGTTGAATTCATCAAAGCTCATTTGCGATCTATTTATCACCCATTTACTCGAGCTTTGGAAGCTTATCATGAAGTTGTATCCTTTAATACACTTTATGGAATACTGCTCAATGAAGAAAGACAGTTGCAGTTTGATGAAACTCCTGGCATTGCTACTACATTTTTTGGTCAAACACAAACAGTCCAACGTGGATGTGGAAGAAGACAACGTGGATGAGGACGAGGAGTTTGAAATTCTTATACTTTGAATGTGCAGAATCTATAAGCTACAACACTGGTAACTTAAACAGCTCCTCTTGATCAGTCTACTATCACATGCTTTAACTGTGGTGGTTTGGGTCATGTGTCTCATGTGTGTCCATCGATAAAGATACAAAATAATCGATTTGCTTGCCCAACTTCCAATGTTGCTAATACTTCTTCTTCGGCCTATCAACCTTGGTTAATGGATAGTGGCTCATCACACCACCTTACTTCACAACTTGATAACCTTGCTATTCATTCAAAATGCCTCTTGTTTAGAAATTTCTCATGGTGGAAAATCCAATTTACAATTTTGATCATACTTATTCTTTGGATAATTATTTACATGTTTCGTCTGCTTCTCAAAATTTATTATCTGTTAAATCATTTACTAAGTCTAATATTGTTTCTACTGAGTTCTTTCCTAATGGTTTTTTTTTTTTTTTCAAAGGATTTGGTAAAGAGGGAAGTGCTATATCAAAGCCCAAATAATGATAAGCTCTTATACCATAAAAAGTTATAAGCTTTGATAAATATTATTGATGAACAAAGGGATAATATTTACCGCTTTTGAGTGAGGAGCAAGTATAACAATACAAATAGGACTTTATATCTACAATTGTTTTTCTATTATCTATAAGATAAATGCAGCACATAATATTAATCTCATTAATGTGCACTTAAAAAAAAAAAGTTGACCTAATCATACAAGTTTGAATAAAATATATACATATATCACACCCACGTCATGTCTCAATTATAATGAAATTTATAAAATAAACACAATGTCTTAGAAAAGAAACCGTCCTTATGTAATAATGAATATAATTGTAAACATTCTAGTATATGAAATAGATAATGATAATATTATTTCATATAAAAAAAAGATAATGGTAATATTATAAGTTAAATAAATCTAAGGATTAGAAAAGTCAGAACATAAACCATTATTGTCAACCCAAAGTATAGTCAAACGGTCAAGACTTGTCTATCCCTATGTAATGTCTTGAGTTCAATTCGTAACCTTGTGTATGGAACATTTTAAATTTTAGGGCTAGCCATTTATTTTGCTTTATGATATACATGCAATTTGATGAGTAGAGAGTATCCACCCGTTGAGCTAGACATCCGTGATTAAAAACGAAAAAAAAATTATTCATTTAAAAAAAAAAAACCATTACTGAGCATATTATACTCAAATATCAATTGGACTTTTTCTATGGTTTGAAATAAATTAAAAAAAAATTATATGCAAAATTACATAAAAGATCTTATTTAAATATTTTGGAGTGATGAAGAGTTCATTAAAATAATTATAAATATTAACAAATATTTAGGTGGGTATGACGAAGTCCTGAAACACCAAGCAATCTATAGTATATATAAGAAGTAAAAGTTGCAGCCTTAACATTCTGTTATAATTTAATAGAAGTCTCATCTCAATGGCAACTCGTGGATTATACTTTCATTTCCTCTTCCTCTTATGCATACTTTTTGCATTCATCACCTCTGAAACGAGTGCAGATTCAAAGGTATGTCTTTATCTTTCTTGTATCGGGAGCGGGCTCAGCGTGCATTTTGTTATTAGGCCATAGTTTGTATAACAATTAATTATTCTAATAAAATTGAAGTGGAAAGTCAGTTCGCTCTTTAAATTTTATGAATGTTCACTTATGCACCTCAACTTTCGATTTTGTAAAAGATGCACAACTTAACTTTTGATTTTATTATTTATTGATGCACCCATTTTTTCTTGTTCAAAATTTGTACCAAATTCCCCCAAAAAAAATGATCATATTTTGAAATTTGAGGTGCACAAGTAGATTTTTGTAAAATTTAGGGAGCCAATTGACTTTTCTCCAGAAGAATGCAGACAAAATGCATTCGAACCATTAATTTTATATTGATTGAGCATATTGATTTGTTGTTATTTTTGTGATCCTATAGTGGAAACCTTATGATTTCAAGAGACACAAAGGTACACAAAACTGGGTAAACCATGGTGGAGATTTGTACAATAGAAGGTATGCAAAAACAGAAACCAAAATAAGCCCAAAAACAGCTTCCAAGTTAGAGTTGAAATGGAAATTTTTGGCAGGTGGAGATATAACAGCAACACCAGCAATTTATAATGGAATACTTTATTTTCCAAGTTGGAATGGTTATATGTTTGCAGTTAAAACAATGGATGGAAGTCTTATTTGGAAAAAGAAATTGGAAACGGTTACTGGAATAAAAGCACCAAGCTTTTTGAGCTTACTTAATGTAAACTCTACAACATCAAGATCAACACCTACTGTTGTTGAAGAAGACGACTTGCTTATATTTGGAATTTATGGACCAGCTGTTGTTATTGCTCTGAAAAGATCAACTGGAGATTTTGTTTGGGCTACTCAGATTGAAACCCATTTGGCTTCTGTTGTTACCATGTCTGGAACTTACTACAAGGGGTTAGTCATTCCCTCTCCTTTCTACTCTACACTATTAAAACTGTTGACTTTTTTTTTATTGACTATTTCTCTGCCCTTTTTTTTTTAAATCACTTACCTAACGTATCATAATTTGAAAGAAAAATAAAAATATTAATACTATTTTTAAGTGAAAATGTTAGTTTTTGGGTAAAATTGCATTCCAAAAGCAGGCTTGACTTGTATTACATTATAATGGATATTCTTAAAGGCTATTAACAAATTTGACCAAATGAAATTTATCAATTTTTTTAGGTAATAATTTATCAATTTGAAACAACTATTAGGGGTATATGCGCTAAAATGGTAATTATATTAAATTTAGCAACAACAAAATTATATATATATATATATATATATATTGTCATTTTCAATTAGAATTGAAATTGAAACTGAAGAGTCGGTTAGTTTGAATTTGGAACCATAATTGAAAATGAGTTTTCCTTGATTTCTCGGTTCTGGTTTCGGGGAACCAAAATTTTTTTGTAAAATCTATTTTGAAATTTTTAAAACAAAATTCTCATCTTGATAAAATAAAACTTAGGAAAAGTAAATAACTTTTCACTAATAATTTTCACTAATAATTTTAATAAAATGAGTAGTTTTAATTAGAATTATGTAGTTTTAGACATATTCTTTCGGTTCTAGATTCTTGGATCTAGTTCAATTTCAAATTCAATTCTGATAAAAAACTGGAACCAGATTCACATTTAAAAGTTTTGGTTTCTATTTCAGTACAGTTCCTTTAAAAGTGATTATTTACTAATTTTAGTTTCGGTTTAATTCAATTATTGGGTTTGGTCTACAGCAGCCACGAACCATGCACACCCTCTAGTCCATGTTTTTTTTTTTTTTTTCAGTTTTAAGATATCGCATTATAATCTTATAATAAATTCAGTTTATATTTTCAATATGCACCATTTTTAGGCTTTCTTTTTTTTAACATATTTTTAGGCTTTCTGAATAAGAAGAAATTCTTCGGACCCAAGCAATTATCTATGCTTTAAAAAAAAAATTTCTATTTATTCCTTTTATTTTAAGGATTTCAAATTTAACCCATGTTGGTTGATACATTCAATTTCAGGGGCTACTACATTGGCTCATCATCATTAGAAGAAGGAGCTTCAATTGCTCAATGTTGCACATTTAGAGGTAGTTTTGTAAAATTGGATGCAAAAACAGGCAAAATACAATGGAAAACATTCATGTTACCAAACAATTTTAACAAACGAGGAGGATATTCAGGAGCAGCTGTATGGGGAAGCAGTCCCTCAATCGACAAACGTAGGAACTTTATTTTTATTTCAACTGGCAATTTATATTCAGTTCCTCAACGCGTGCGTCAATGTCAAGAGAAGGAAAATAATACAACCAAACCTACTCATTTAGACACTTGTTTGGATGATGATGCTCATTCAGAATCTATCTTAGCCCTTGATATAGATTCTGGAAAGATCAAGTGGTATCATCAACTTGGGGGTTATGATGTGTGGTTTGCAGCATGTAGTGCTATAAATTTTACATCACCGAATTGTCCAATTCCCGGACCCAACCCAGATGCTGATTTTGGAGAAGCACCTA
>CATIWJ010487505.1:0-27619 GCA_949640765.1 Croton laevigatus | reverse complement strand
TTTCAACAAAATAAATGTAACCCATCAAACACGATTATTCAATCATTATTTATTTATGTTTTTTCAAAGTAATAAAATGAAGGGTAACCATTTCTCTTATCCTTCAAGTAAAATATGAGGTTTGGTTTTCAAAAAATTATTGTTTTTAGGGAAAGGTTCTATTGTATTTAGAAAAAATATTTATGGGTAGCACTCTACTCTAACAGATTTGATCTACCATGTATAAAATTTCATATACTTGTTGTATAATTTTAAAAAAAAAGTACATAATCATTTTATCCGTGAATCGGTAAACCAACGGTTCGGTTCATGCACAATTTAAATCAAATTTATTAACCAAAACGATTCTATAATGGATAAGTTACTATTGAACATTTTGACGAATCACGAACATATAATTCATGAATTAGAACCGACAGTTCCTGAGCCATAACAAAACAATAAAACACAGTCGATTAAAACCGTACGAAAAATATTTTCCTTAGTTTAAAAGAGAACCACTAATGTAAACAGAGAGAAAAAAATGGGGTCCTTTTGTCTTCCAATACTACTTTCTTCTCCCCTCATAGACGTGATGGATTGACTATGACTCGCAATTTCCTTAGGTCTATAACTATAAAAAGTTGAGCTGGCTTTCACGATTCACAGCTTTTTAATTTCTTTTTCAAACAAAATATTTTCATATGTATTTTTATTGTTATTTGAAAAAATTCAAAAATAAAAAATAAACTCTAACACACATGATTGGTGTGTGTGTGCAGAGCTCATTTGCCCCCACACTCCAACGTAAATATAGCTTTTTTTTAGCATTGCTTATACTGCTCCTTTCTGTCCTTTTGCCTTTTGCCTTTTGCTGGCATAAAAACACAGTAAAAAACACTCCCAAAGTTTCATTCTTTTTTCCCCTTCTTTTGAAACCCATTCTATTCTTACAATATATATAACAATAAGCAAGAATATCCCAAACCCGTTTTGACGATCCAAAACCCATAAATATTCTTGGGTTTTTCAAGTTCTTGAGGAGAGAGATCTCTCTCTCTGTCTTTTTTTGATCCCACCACAACAAGGAAGGCCATTTCTATATCTTCATGTGTTTTTTGAACTTGCTAACAAACAAAAAATGAAACTCCTGCTTCTTTTTATCATTCTTCTCTATATACCCACTTGGATTTTTCGATTCTGTCTTGTATTTGCTTCTTCTTCTTCTCCTCCTGCTTCTTCTCCCATTTCTCCAATTTCTACTTCCATGGCTGCTTTCTCTCCAGGTATTACTTCATATACATTCTCTTTCTACTGTCCATTGCAGCTTTTTAGCATTTCCACTCTTTTTATATTTTAAAGCTGTTTGCTTTTTCTGGGTTTGGTTGGGCTTAAAAGCTCATGATTCCAAAATTTAAATTTCTAAATTTTCACCTGAAAATCTGGAGCTTTAAACCCTATTTATGAGTGACATGAAATTGATCATTAATTGGTATACAAAGTAGTTATTAATAACAAGATTTGGTATCAAAATGTTACTTTTCTGTACTTTAAATGAAAAATCTCAAGATTAATTTTCTTTGTTTCTTTCCATTTTTCAGTTCCTGAGCTTAAACTGTGCTTACTACACCATATGCATTTCTGTTTTCAGGAATTCAATTGCAGCTAGGAATGGAAAAAGAAGAGCACCAAAAACTGAAGTTAGATAAGAAAGTAGCAATATTGCTTATTGTTGCTTGTGCCATTCTTGCTTTAATTGTTCTTGCTTCTTTCTTTGGTGGTTGCATTTATTATTGGAAATTCTCTCAAAGAAAGAAAAAGACCAAATGCTCAGGTTCCTACCCTTATTTTTTCAATAAAATCTCTTTTTCTAAAGCTTCTTTTTCAGTGATATTGCCTAATCTTTCTCTGTTTTTTTGTGGTGTGAAATTTAAAGATGTTGAGATAGGAGTTTCAGTGACACCATTTTTGGGTAAATTTAGCTCATTAAAGAAGATGGTTAGTAACAGAGGATCCGTTTCATTGATTGATTATAAGATATTAGAGAAGGGTACTAAGAATTTTGGAGATGCCAATTTATTGGGTAGAGGAGGATTTGGACTTGTTTATAAAGCTTTAATGGAAGATAATAACAAGCATGTTGCAGTAAAGAAACTTGACTGTGCAAGTGAAGATGCACAAAGAGAATTTGAGGTAATTGATTAATTACATTTTTTTTTAATAATTAGTGTAATGTTTTTCTGCTATTTTTGATGTTTTTGTTTTTTGGCTTGGAATTGCAGAATGAAGTGGAATTATTAAGCAAAATTCATCATCCAAATATAATTTCTCTTGTGGGTTATAGTGTTCATGAAGAAATGGGTTTTATCGTTTATGAATTGATGCAAAATGGATCGCTTGAAGATCTATTGCATGGTAATACACTTTTTAATCCTTTTGCAATTTGGAAAAAAAAAAAAAAAAAAACTAATATCTATTTCTTTGTGTTTGGTTATAGGACCTTCTAAAGGATCTTCATTAACTTGGCATATGAGATTGAAAATTGCTCTTGATATTGCAAGGTGTGTTTATTTACTAATATATATATACTCATTTGGATTATTATTTTTGTATCAAATTAAATTTCTTTATTTTCCATTGTTAACCAGAGGATTGGAATATCTTCATGAGTTCTGCAAGCCAGCAGTGATCCATAGAGATCTGAAATCATCCAATATACTTTTGGATTCCAATTTCCATGCCAAGGTGAATGAAACATGAAAAAATTTATCTTTTCTTTAACAATGTAATTGCAATTTATTACATGTTTTTGTTTGGAACATCACAAAATTACATTCCATTATGGCTGGCTTTGCCTTACTGAGTTCATCTATTATAGTAAAATGTTATTATATTTTTTATGTTGTTCCATAAATTTTTTAACTTTTTTCTCTCTAATTTTTCTGGTTTTTTTCAGCTATCAGATTTTGGTCTTGCAGTAGCAGATAGCTCCCTAAACAAGAACAAGCTCCAACTTTCAGGAACTGTGGGCTATGTAGCTCCAGAGTATATGTTAGATGGTATGTTAATTAATTAATTTATACTATAATTAGTTGCTAATTATGATTATATCTGATATCTCTCTTAAGTGAAGTAGACTGTTCATTGGGACCCTTGCTGACTTACACTATTATTTTATACAATAGTTTTGGTTTTTCAAAATTATATAATCACTGGTTTCAGTACTCCAACAGACCAAGTTGTCTAATACCACATGTACTGCCATTTCCAAGCATCTGTAGTAATTCTATTTTTAAATCCCAACATTATATACAAATTAAATAATTTCCCACCTTCAAAATGTATAAAAAATACAGAAAATTTGCCTTAATTTCAAAAAATGATTGAATCTTTAGGTAAAAAGATCTGATCTGTTATATAATTTTAGGTGAACTAACAGAAAAGAGTGATGTATATGCCTTTGGAGTTGTGCTTTTGGAGCTTCTACTAGGAAGAAGACCTGTAGAAAAACTGGCACCAGCTCAATGCCAATCCATTGTAACATGGGTAAGTCTTATAATTCTGATCTACAATGTAATTTTTTCACCATTTTTTTTTTCTATATTCTGATTGGGAGAAGTAATTCTATATATTTAATGCCAGAGCCTATATTAAATGCAGGCCATGCCTCAGCTCATTAACAGAGCTTCCCTTCCCAATATCGTGGATCCTGTGATAAAAGATACTGCGGATGAGAAGTACTTATTCCAGGTTTATACATCTTAATTCTAAAGATCTTATTTCCCCCCATTTTTCTTTTGAAATTCATGTTTTTTCGAAACCCAAGAAATATTTGCGTAATCGTAGTTACATTGCATTATGGCTTACTAAATGGATGTTTGGTTTTTTGCTTAAAAGCAGCTTTTAAACACTTTTTAGTTTAAAAGCCAGCCATCTACATCTGTTGGCTTCTAAGTTGTTTTTCTTGGGTTTTGGTTGGAAGCTAAAAAGAGGATTCAAACTCTCTCTGCCTGTGCAGGTTGCTGCAGTGGCTGTGTTGTGTGTGCAGCCAGAACCGACATACCGGCCGTTGATAACAGATGTCGTTCACTCTCTAGTTCCTCTTGTTCCAGTTGAGCTTGGAGGAACACTGAGAGTAACAACACAAGTTGCTGCAATGGCTAGAGGAAACCTGACTGACTAAACAAGCTTGTTTTTCTGATATTTTTAGAGAAAGTATAAATCACTTGCTTGTGTGTACATTGTTCTTACTGGTATTTTTTGGTTTAAATGTGCTGTAATGAACTGAAATATACTGGGATTTGCCCAGAAATTGTAAATAAAAAAAGCGATGTTAGATGATCATAAAGACTTCTGTCAGAAATCTTGTAGGCAGTCAATATAATATAATAGACTTCTAATTTCAGAAATCATTTGTAACCCAGAGAAATATGCAATTATTTTTTATAATTTATATCATGATTAGGGTAAATTCTAAATTTAATGGTTCAGCTACTAAAATAACTAAATTTTGTAGAAAATGCCTAATAGCAGCAATAAAACAAAAACGGGAAAGAGGGATTAAAAGAACAATTTATTCTGGCAAAATAAAGCAATATAACATGTCATTTAAACTGCAAAAAATTGCACCGAATGTGCGTACATATTCTCTAGACTGTTCGTAATTTCTTTTACATAAAATTATATGCGAAATTGTTGGCCTGCCTAGTTCAACCACTGGGCTCAACCTAACCATTGTTCAAATTAAAAAAGCTCATTATTACAGACATATCTGAGGTAAACTTAATTTATTACATGTAAAACATGTTAGAGCTTGGATAAACATTGGAACTCACCAAAAAGTTTTCAAGCTTTGCTTATATAATGTAGAAATTTGAGCGCTACAGTTTCAGTTGACATTGTGGTATGAATCGATAATTGCATCTGCAAGGTATTCACATTTGGCCAAATTCAATCCTGCCAACGAAATCCTTCCATCCTTTGTCATGTATACATGCCACTTATTGGTCATATTTTCACTCTGATCAGACAAAAATTTTGATTTATCAAAAGTCTACAAAGAGCAATCTTCTAAATTTCTGAAAGAAAATACTTGAAATGATGATGAAAGGTACCTGGGTTTCGCTCAAACCGGTGAATGAGAACATGCCAATCTGCTTTAGGATGAAAGACCAATCCTTTCCGGCTTTATCTTTTGCAGAAAGACTATCAAATAACTTCTGTCTTACTCCTTTTATCCTTCCAGCCATCATCTCCATCTCTGCTTTCCATTCATTGAAGAGATTTGGATCTCCGACAATGTTAGCAACAATCCTAGCACCATGTACTGGAGGATTGGAGTACATTGGTCTTGCAAGTCTTTTCAGTTGGCTCTTAACCCTGAAATTTAAAGAAACCACAAAAGAATTTAAGCGTGCGTTGTGAAACTGTAATCGTTAAGAATGCTGTATGAAATTCAGACGAGAATAGCAAAGCAAATTTAAGCATGGTACCTTGCTGCAGCATCCGCTGATGCACATACAACATTGATTGCCCCGATTCTTTCTGCATATAGACCCAAATTTTTGCTGTATGATTGAGCCACAAGAACCTCCATCCCCCGTGCTGCAAATAACCTCACCGATGCTGCATCCGCGTCAAGGCTTCCGCTAGCAAATCCCTTGAGAATATTGAACAAGGAATTAAATATGAAACACAAATAGTTGTTGAAAAATTTGCAAATCATAAAAAATCAGACAACCATACGTACATGCACCCACATATCACACATTTCTAATTCATCAGGAGAAAATTAATTATATAGCCAAAATTATGCAATTAGTACCTGGTATGCAACATCAAAAAATGGAATGTGGTTCTTTTCTTGAATTACATCGGCAATTTTTTCCCATTGCTCAGGGGTTGGATCAATTCCTGTTGGGTTGTGAGCACAGCCATGTAGCACAATGAATGATCCTTCAGGTGCTGCCTGAAATTAAAAAAAAAAAAAAAAAAAACCAAACATGAATTTGCAACATGATCTAATCTAAATTAAATGGTCAAGATCTAACCTTTATATCAGCGATCATTCCCTCGAAATCCAAACCAACTGTCTTGGGATCATAGTATCTGTACTCTGACCATGGAACTCTAGCGTCATTGAAAATATTCTTGTGATTACCTACAAAATATAATTAGTGTGCATAAGAAATGGTGCTCCCGACGCAAACAATACAGAAATTGTAAGGAGCACAAAATTACACACCCCAAGTTGGAGATGATATCAGAACTTTTGCCCCAGGAAAATATCGCTCGATAAGAGCAGCGGCCAGCCGAAGAGAACCAGTGCCTGAAAGACTTTGAACTGTTGCAACCTGGAATTTTCTTTTGTAGAAGTTAGAATTACCAACACCAAGTAACGAAATGTCTCATAGAACTTGCGAAACTGCCGAGTCTTCACATACCCTTTGTTGCTGTATCACTGGATTGTCGGCTCCAAATAATAACTCAGCAGTCGCCTTGTTGAACGCAGCCAAACCTTCGATTGGGAGATACTAGAAGAAATAATCAATACAAGGCAAGTTAAAATCAAGTAGGGATTATAAATTTAAGATCATGGAAAAACATACGATTAAATCAGGATAAGGATACCTCTTTAAATTCACCCCTCTCCAACATAAGGTTCTCCGCCTAAAATATTGAAAAGGTTTCAGGGAGATTAAACAAAGCGTAGCAAAGAGAAATCAATATTCATTTCTGTCTAAAAAGAAGGCATAAATGATTGTTCGTCAACGAGCATTACTCTTAACTATAGACTAAGAGAGATAAGCTGACCTTCTTAACAACATTGAGAACATAAGGCTGCAACTCTTCTGTTCTGTAAGCCCCAACTCCAAGGTTGAGTTTCATATCATTTGTGTCAGCTCGAAAAGCTTCCGATACACCAAGAATTGGATCAGGAGGAGCCATTGTTATACCGTCAAAACGAGATACATTCGTTGCAACAGCCATAGAAATTTTTCCTGAAGACTAGATTGAGAAGAAAAGTTCAGATCATGAAGATGAAAGTAAGTGAAAAAAAGTTCAAATTCAACTGATCTATACTGCACTTGATTTCTTCATAAGATCCGAAGCAAGAGCAAATCATAGGCTATCTTTTTCAATAAAATCCCCTATGCAAAAGTCTAAAGCAACAAAATTTAATGATCCTAAGCTTAATTCGCAGACAAGAAACACAGAACCATACAGATAAAAAAATCAAATGAAAAAGCAAATAAATTTAAAGTTTTTAGATTAAAATATACCTTAGTGTTCATAAAGCCATTGGTTTTATTCTTACGAAACAATGTAGAAACACTGCCACTTCCAAGCCTCACCTTTCCCTGCACACCATAAACACCCATTTAGTTTCTAACCAAGAAAAGAAAACCCTTTGACTGTAACTGAAAAATACAAACCCCCAGAGTATAACATTTTCCCACCATTTTCTTAGCAAACAAACACTGATCTTTCAAAATCCGTACAGGAAAAGAACATGAAATAAAGAAGAAAATCAATCTTACCTTGAGGGTGTCATGCATAGAAAGTGAAGCAGAAGGAGATACAGAAGAAGCTAAAGAAATTGAAGAAGCCATAGCTAAAAAGAAAAACGAGAAATGAGATATTAGATTTTTGGGTATAAAATCAAAATCAACATCAAACTAAAATTAAAGAAAAGGCAATAAAAATGAATAATGATCTAATCACATGAATTAACTAACCTTAAAACCGTTGGATTTGAATTGAGTCAGTGGGTTGGGTTGGGTTGCGTTACCTGCGGTAAAATTGAGAAAGAAGAAAGCTTGCTGTGGTCGATTTCTCCAACGGCCTGTGTACTGATAGTTCGTTAAACTAAGTGCTAAATCAAGAACCTTCGATCATCTGCAGTACGAGCGGCGATTTTGGGCTTTTCGTTTTGCCTATTCGTCATCTAAGGGTATATTGGTCTATCAATTTTAGTTTAACGCCTGTCGTTTCAAAAACTTAAGTATTTCAAAACACAAATTGCTATTGTCAGAGCACAATTTATCACTTTGACAAAATTGCCCCTTTTTGTTTCCCTATCTATCTTATCTCAACAAATTCGGTTCATTTACTAGGCCCTTTTCTACTTTTCGTTCAATTTTTTTATCAAGAATATCTTTTGCTTTTGTTTACACAATTCTTTAAAAACATGTGATTGTTTTATTTTATGTATTTTACAAAGCACAATACAGATATGAAAATTTTACTCTCCCAGTGTTAAAACTTATAATCTTTCTTTCTTTATCTTCTTCTTCTTAGATATTAGCTCTTCATTGTGGGTTGGTTTTTTCTTTAAAGTCTCGATATCAGTGAATGCATTGCTGGAAGGACACATGAATCTGGAAACTCAAAATTGTATTACGGGGGATCATTTCTAACTAAAATATTTGATCAGGCTATAAAATTTACTTTATTGAATCATTAGAACATTCTGAAATTGAACATCAAATTGCAAATTATAGTTCTTATATGGTTCAATCAACTATTTTCAAACAAAACGAATAATAAATTCTAAAGTTTTTTTTTAGATATAGTTCTATTAATGATGAATAGAAACATAATTACAGGTCAAAAACAGATTCTAAAGTTTATTACTAAAATAGAAATACTTAAACAAATTCCATGAATGGTGGATGTGAAAATTTGACTTAGGCTTCCACTCCTCCTCTGATATGACTAATATATGAGTGTTGGTTGCCTTTTGCTACGCTTTAATTAATCTTCTTGAAACCTTTCTAACTTTTTAGGCCGAGAATCTTATGCTAGAGAAGGGTGAATTTAAGGAGGTATATGACGCAATTCATATGTTATTTCATGATCTTAAATTTAGAATACATACTTGATTTTGTTTCTTTTAGTTTCTCCCGATTGAAGGTTTGGCTGCATTCCACAAGGCCACCCGACTGCTGAGTTATTATTCCGAGCCGACAATCCAGTAATGGTATGTGTTTATGTGAAGATTTGGAGTTTTGCAATTTGTATAAGACATGTAATTTGTGTTGGTAATTCTAACTTCTACAAAAGAAAATTCTAGGTAGCAACAGTTCAAGGTCTTTCAGGCATTGATTCTCTTTGGTTCGGTTAGCCGCTGCTCTCATCACTCAATATTTTCATATTGCTTTTATAAAAACAACTTAAAAACTTAAAAGAAAATGCTCAGCTAAACATGTAAATAACTAACTTTTAAGTTAAAAAATGATTAAAAGCAATGTGAAACACCCTTTTCTAAGAACACTCTTCTTAGACTTCTCATAAATTAAAACTCTTATTTGATCAGAGTGAAAATATGACCAATAAGTGGCATGTATACAATGACAAAGGACGGAAGGATTTCATTATATTTTGCAGATGCTATTATTATATATTCATACCATAATCTCAGTTGAAAATTATCGAAGCAAAGCTTGGACCACCTTTTTTTTTTTTTTGTGAGTTCCAATGTTTGATTGAGCTAATATGTTGTAATAAATATTTAGTTCACTATCAGAAAAATTAACTATTGTAAGGTCTATACAGCCGAACCCAAATTATTTAGAACTAAAGCTTTTGTTATTATATTGACTTAGAAGTGTCCTTGAAAAGTCTATACCATCATGTAATACATATTTTTTATTTACAATTTCTTGGCAAAACACCATTTTCTTCGGTTCATTACAGCCCATTTCGAACCAAAAAATACCCAGTAAGAACAATATGCGCACAAGTAAATGATCAATTTTGGGTACAGCACGAGTGGCAATTTTGTCATCTATGGGTTTGGTTATGGAGATTTTGTATTCGTTTGAACGACATTCACCGTGCCAAACACTCATCAAATAAAGCCCATCGCATGATTACAGGCCATGGAATAATTCCATAGCCCACTATTATTAGCTCAATTGATCAGCGTCTACAAACCAGCCCTGAAAAGACCCATCAGCCCATTACACCATACACTCAATCATTTTTTGTAGTACCTGTTGGTATTCTCCTTTTCTATTTTTTTTTTTTTTAACATACTGTTGGTATTCATTCTTAGCAGACTGTAGAAGTTTCCATTTTTTGGGGTACGTTTGAAAATTGTAGTTATTTGAGTAATATTTTAACTGCTGTAATAATATAAAAATAAATAATTTAATTTTTTACAAAATACTATATAAACAGCTAAAAATTATAAAAGTGCTAGTTATATCAAACATTTAAATAATAATTATTAGCATTTTGACAGTTCAAATTGAAACGCTAAATGCTACTCCAAGAATAGTTGTTTCTAAACACAACTTTCATTTTAAACCATGCAAACACATTATTTTACATGAATTTTAGCGGCGATTAGAACATACATGGAAGTTATTATTCATATACGTAGTTAATTTATTTAAATTTGTGATCACTCTAATAAACTAAGTCAATAACAAAAAAATTTTTCTTACTTTATCTTTTCCTCTCCAATGCAAGGCATTAATACTTTCGCTATATTTAAAAATTATTTTGCTTCTTTAATTCTATTGGCTTGATCCATTAAATCTGATATAGAATAAAATTTTTCTTTTTTTATTGATTAAAACATCTATGTAACTTTCTGATCAAAGAGTAATAGAAAAATAAGTCAAATAACAAAAAATAAAATCATTACCTTTCACATATTCTAGACAAAGCTATACATAATGAAAGAAATACTAAAAAAAAAAAAAACAATGGAATTTTACTAATACCAGCTAGGCAACTACAAGAGCACAAACAAGCAACGCGGATTTGAGAAAAATACAACAATAATTATATAATTTTACATATTTCTTTAGTTATAATACTAGTCTAATATACCCTGAAAATGACTTTAGCAGTTTCCTAGCACATTTCAGTTTCTCATCCAAATAATCCAACTAAAATGGTGGCCGCAGCCATGAGATTCAACACCAAGCCATGGATGTTATTGTGGACAAAAGATGCTTGTTGAACCAGATTTCAAGTTTTTTTATACATTTATTTCTAGAACTTATAATGTTCTTGCTTATAAATTAACAAGAGCTGCTTTACAGGAACTATTTTTCCAATGTAATACTTGATTATTTAATAGAAATTCAATATCTATGTTTAAAAAAAATTAAAATTATTACACGT
Organism: Croton laevigatus; assembly: GCA_949640765.1. NCBI lineage: Eukaryota > Viridiplantae > Streptophyta > Magnoliopsida > Malpighiales > Euphorbiaceae > Croton > Croton laevigatus. The sequence continues at coordinate 16,498 of CATIWJ010487505.1, read as the reverse complement.
CGAAGCATAATAATATGATGACAAATATATTTACGATTTTATTACAAATTAAGCAAATACAATCTAATTATAAATATATTTACGATTTAATAGAATAACCAAACTTAATTTGATGATAAGTGTATTTCTGATATAATAGATTCACCAGAATTCAAATATCTCTTTTCTCAAACTATGATGTTGAAATCCAACAAACTTAATTAAGTGGGTAATTAATGCTTTAGCTATTGAATTATTTTACCTTCCTTAATTTCTTCATCGTTAGTCAAGGTTATGCTCTTAAGTTTTAATTATGAAGCATGTGGTTTGCTTGAGCAATGCCAAATTTTGCATGTGTAGTTTGGAATAGATAGTTATTGATGTCTAAGGCCTCTTATACAGGAAATGTTAGAGAAAATTCACTATTTGAAAACTACATTTTAGGTTTCAAAATATAAGGTTCAATGCATTTGATTAGTGATATTCGAGTCAAGTACGGCTTGTTTGTTCATCTATCTTTTTTTTTTTTTTTAACATAAATTTTTCGTGTCCATTTATCAAGAAAAATTTGTACAACATAGCCATAGTTTTTGTGCATAAACATTATCAAGGAAACTAGTATCTAACGTTCATCTATCTGTGAATAAATTGTTCGTAATTTTATACAGTATTTATATATTTTTTGAAGTAACAAATGATATTTTTTTTAATTAACTAATTAATAATAATAATAACTGATATAAAAATTACAAAAATAGTTCTAATATTAAAAAAATGTCGAAGAAAAGGGCAAGAAAGGGAGAGAGGAAGCAAAGGAAACATCATTTTCATAGGAAAGGTAATGATGAGAAGTAGAGTAAATGGTCTGCCAGAAAAATTCAAAGAAACAGCCTGTGCAAATCCCATAGACTGCGGGTTAGAATTTTGGGTTTTGTATTCTTTTCTCTTGTTCTTATTGTTATTATAATATTTTCAAGATTTCTCTACATTTTTCTATCAATTCAAAATTTTTATTTTTGGATTAATACCAAAAAAAAGTTTAACACTATAAAATTTTCTTTAATTAATTTGTTTAATCAAATTTTATTTACTAAATAATTTTTTGAAAAATGCATAATCAACTATTGATTATTATTAGTATAGTACTTTTGTTTTGTTTGTGTTAAGAATGTCTAGAAGTTAAAGTAGCTTTACCTCATTTCTAAGCATCATTCTAAAAACTATCCTTCTGTTGATTTATTTATAATTCCACTCAAGAAATTTATTTATATAATTATTATTAATTTATGATCGAGTTAGTGTATGAATTACTTTAACCATGACATGTGATTTTGTCGTTATCGATTTCAACTGGTGATGTCGTATGATCATATTCGTAACCGTCATATATTAATTATGAAGTTAGAAGATGTTAAAAGTAAAAACAAACCTAGGATCAAATAAATATAAATAATCGTAGAATATCTACAATTTTTATATTTAACTATGTGATGAATTATAAATAGTTATCATTAGCTTAAAATAATATTAAAATTAATAAAAACTAGTTATTTAATAAAAAAAAAAGATATTATGGTTTTAAACAAGTTTTTATGTATTACTTTAATTCTCTAAATAATCTCTTGAATATACATTCCATTTTTTTTTATACCTAACTTTATCTTCTTTAATCGAATACTTACAAAAAAATACTTCATTACAACACGTGAATTTGTCATATATATATATTTAATATCTATTTAAGCTAAAACCGTATGATCGTATTTACAACTTACAACTACTATATATTAAATACAAAATTTAAAAAAAATTCAAAGAAAAAATAAAAATTTAAGATCATACAAACAAAAATAAATTTATCTTATCTTACTACTATTAATTTAGTAATACATTCAGTTACAGACAGAATTAAATGAGAGTAAAATGTAAACATAAATAACTCATTTTCTATGTAATTTTCTTTAAAAAAATAGGTAAAATATAAATGTGAAAACTCAAAAAAGGAAGAAAAATACAAAAGTGTGTGTGTGTGTGTATATATATATATATATATATGCAAACAAAGAAGGAGCATAGAAAATGAGATGACACAAAAAAATGTTTGTGTTCTAAGCTTTGACCTCATGCATACATAATGTTTGGAAATTGATAGAAAGATATACATTTTAGAGAAAGCCATATGGAGTTTTTATTTTTATGGGTTTTGTTCAATGAATTGTTATAAAAGAATGCATGTGATAGAAGATAATATTTGGTAGTAATAAGAAGCCAAAAATGACATAAGAGGGGACATGAAACCGTGGGAGGTTTTTAGGTTTTTAGGATTAAGACCCATTTTAGCTGTCATCACCCATGTTGTTTGGGACCCATCTTACGCGTTAATTTTTCTTAGTTTTCTCTTTAAAAAAAAAATAAAACTCATTTATTATAATTTTTTTTTATTAAACAGTAAATATTTAAAAACTAATTATGTTAATTTAATTTTCTATTGTATATTACTGTATATTTAAATATAACTTTAGTTGTTTAATTAAATGTTTCGTGGAAAAAACTAATATTCTTAACTTTCAATATTTTGCAAGTTATTTTTTAATATAGTTAAAAATGAAAGATACTACATTCAAATTTAATATGATATATAAGTTAAACTATCAAACTACTTAGTTAATTTGGGTTAATTATTTTAGACCAATAAATTTAGGGTTAAGCAGTTAACAAAAGTAGTTAGATGGATCATTTTACAGGTTTATGCAGTCAAATTACCCTATCATGACCTCCAAATTAGGTCATGACAAAAAATTATTTAAATAAATAATTTAAGTAAACATACCCTAAAGATATTTTATCTATTCAAAAAAAATTGGACTTTTTTTTTCCAGTAAAAAAAAAAAATTGGACTTTTAAGAAGTACAAATGTTGAACTACTCCAAAATGGAGGTTAATTCGTTGATGCTGCATTTATTTTAAGAAATTTTAATTAATTTTAGTACATATAAAAATTGTCATATCCTACACTTGACGTGCAGGTAATAATTTTGAAAATTTTTTATAGGCATTAGCTTTCTTTAATTGACCTCTAATTGTTATTAACTGTCATGAGCTTATAGCTGTAATCCAAATATATTAAAATGCTTTTTTCTTTGTAAACATCTTTTCAATCTAATCTTTAATGTTTAAAAATCTCTTATTATATGCTTCTTGTCTTTTTACTTAACTTGTCTAACACTTTTTCTTTTCCATTAGGCCCTGATTTGCAAAAAATTAGGGTAAAACAGTAATTAGTTATCCAAATTCATAAGATGCTTATGTTTAATTGTTTAGATTTTACTGGTTACTGGTAAAAAGGAAAGGTAAATATTCTTTTTAGTTAACTTTTAGTTTCATAAAATCAAGTGTTAAAAGAAGGGAGTTAAATTATTCTCAATTTAAAAGTAAGTACTCAATTAAATGTAAAGTTTTATTTGCTAACAATTTTTCAAATAACTATTAGTATTTAAGATAAGAAATTATATCATTTATTATTGTATAGTATTCAATATTATGTTTTGGATTTAGTTGAACCGGAATTGAGATTTGCTCGACTCAGTTAGGGTAACATTAGATGTTAACATGTTTATAAAACATTAAGCTCTTTAATGTTTCATAAAATCTTAATATTTAATAGTTGGTGGTTGTTAGGGTTCAACTATTGCTATTGTGAATGAAGAAAATTGGATTAGGAGGTCGCTCATTTAATGTCTTATGCAATACCCGAATCTGAATTAATCGGCACTTATGATTAGGTATTTGAAAAATCAGGTGGAACTCCAAAAAAATATAGTCGGTGGTTGCTAAAACAATTATTTTTATTGAATCATCATGAAACTAATTTCAATAGTATAGTAAAAATCAGTTTACGGTTCAACTAGAGTTTGAACCTAATCGACCTGACCAACACTAGTTTGCTAGATAGTTCGTCAAGTGACAAATAACAGTTTGTTGGGCTATTTGAAATTGGCGATTCTTGGTGGATTTAAATTTTCAATTCGCAGCATGTTCCAATCAAATATGTATGTATTTTTAATAGAAAATTAAAAGAAAATATTTGAATTAATGGTTCTTGATTTCATTGAGTCTAAACTAACATGTCATGATAGTTCGATCCAATTCACAGTTAGTTTCAGTTCAATACTAGCTCAGTCACAGTTCAAACCGGACTGTGACGGAAGCACTTCACTATATTTGGATGGGTAAGGGAGGAGTAATTAATGGAACGGTAAGAAATGGAAAAGGTAAGAAGGGCTACATTAGAAAATTGGTGATGTTTGGAAAGAGGTCAATTAATGGAAAAGTAAAGATAAATAAGTTATATTATTTGTGTTTGGAAAGATGGGTAAGTAAGGAGATATTCGTTATAAAATAAAGTTTAACCGTACTTATCATTTCTTACGCCTCAAATCGGGATGTAAAAAATACAAACTTTAGAGAGGTGGGAGGATAAATCTTACACCTTTTTTCTATTATGTACTCTTCCATAATCCCATTCTAAATAGAAATACGAGATAACTTACTCATGCTTTCCTTTCCTTTCCTTTAACATGATAGTGTTAGAGTTTGATAGAGCCATATATAAGACTATACAAGCATGTGTCTTAACTTAACTAAAAAACTGTGGCACGTGAGAGATGACAAAAGCATCCAAATGGAAAACAAAAGGTTTTGTCATCAAAGAACAAGTGGGTATGTCACTTCCTCGTAAGGACTATCCCTCCTGCAATTAAACCTCTTTTGGGGGGCAAATAGTCAGAATTAGCAATTCCTCATTTTAGATATGTACTTACAATATCACTCCTTAACAATTTTTTTTTTTTTGGAAGCTCTCAACGTTCACGGTTCCCTCCATTCTTTTTTTTTTTTTTTTACAATTTTTCTATTTTTTTAAATTTTTATTTATATCTTATTTAATGTTTGTAACATAATTATTTAATATTTGTAACTTAGTTATTTAATTGTAATTAATGAAACCTTCTAAATAATTATAATTAAAATTCTAATTCTAATTATGTAAACTTTATTTTTTCTTCAAAAAATCACTTTTAAACATTTTCCCGCTATTTTTTTTCATAATTTATCTTCATCATAAACAATTTTTTAGAAGCCCTCTATATTCACCGTTCCTTCCATTCCTTTTTTTTTTTTAACAATTTTTCTAATTTTTTCATTTTTATTTATATCTTATTTAATATTTATATATTAATTCCGCGGAATTTATGACGGTTACTTCTAGTGACGTAATTTTATTTTTCGTATTTATTAGTATAAGAATCTTAACTTTATTACCATTGATGACTACAAACGGCTTAAACTGAATGTAAATAAATTTAAAGGAAACATTGAATGATACAAAATAACAAACATGGTATAGAAATGTGCTAAATGTTCTATGAATTCTCTACCATTTTTTTCCTTTCCTTAGTAAGGGTAATCCATTTTGGGCACATGGGGCAACAAGAAACATGAACCATACATATTTTCAAATCAATGGGCACTATATAGTTAAGAGAGAGAGAGAGAGGACCTTCTCCATGTCATGATCTCATTGACATCATTTTAAAAAATATATAATGAGAGGTTTATTTAATTTATAAAATATCAAAAATTATACAATAAAGATAGTCCTTTTGTCATAATATTATCATTATTTTATTACTTTATCTGATTATAAAATGACGGTAAGATGCAGTTTGAAAAAATCGAACTCAAAATTTGCACTTCTCATAATAACGATAAGATTAATTGGACTATATCCAAATTGACTCGTGGAAAAGAATAATGATACCAAATATACATCACTTGCAAAAATGAACTTATAATTATTATTATTTTATATTCCAATTATGTCTTCAATATATGAGAAATTGATCAAATTAATGGGTTATGCTTATTATATACCACTTGCGTGCAAGTTGAATCTATAATATATAATGAAAAATATTTTGATTGTTATTAGGATATAATAATTATTATGCTTTAAAGAATCTTCAATCTTTGGTGTCCCAACTTAGGGATTTGACTCAATTATATTTATGTTTTTTCATCAAATTCTTGCATTGCATGGACCCTTTCTTTTCCCCTCTATTGTGAAACTGTACATCTTACCTGTGAATAGTATGTATCCACTCCCATTTTTGGTCATTTAATGATGAAAATCATGTTTTGAAAATTTTTTTAAAATAAAACTAATTGAAAATACTAATTTTATTTTATTTTTCTCTTAAAAAAAACTCAAAATTTTGACTCCATGCATCCCTAGAAAAGTGCCATTAGAAAATTGTGTAATACACATAAATACTATATGATATGTTCAAAGATTTATTGTATAGTTTAAAAAGTGGATGAATTAATATATTAATATCATTACTTAGTAAAAAAATGAAAAAATGGGTATGTAGTGGAGTCATATTCTTGTATTAGCAAAACACTCACATGAAGAATCTATTAGACAATGACCTTATTAGATTTTCTTGAAGAAAGAAAGCTTAACAAAGCAGCAGTTGAAATTGCTAACTCCATACCTATTTATTTATTTCTCCTTCTCATAGGCATGTGAATCCAATTTGGTCATTTTGGAAAAAAATAATAATTTTACCAAAAATAATTCAATATTCATCACTTCAACAAGTTAAGCTAACCCAATTGGTTAAAAATACAAATAAATAATATATAAATTGAGGTACTTACAATTCAGCGAATTTAAATTAATCTGGAGTACTGAAAAAATTTATTGTCTAAAATATCGAGTGTTATATGCAAAAAATAATATACATGTCAAATGTTTAATTTAATGGCGACGTGACGAAAAGACCAGAGTTTGAATGGCGACTAAATGTTAATTTTAAATAAAATAAAAAGGTTAAAAAAAATCCATCAGGTGGGACCCAGTTGCTTAAATTGTTGGTTGCCAGAGCAGGTCAAGAAAAAACGGAACCAGTTGCTGTTATGTTCCTTGACAAAACCCCCAACTACAAAAACCCATCTCTTCCCCACCTTTCTACTAGCATTCCCCTCTTCTCTCTTTCAGGCATTTTCACAAACACTTTCCCTCCCTAAAAGAAACGTTTCTTCTTTTTTTTCCCTAACATGGCCAGACCACAACAGCGATATCGAGGAGTGCGACAAAGGCATTGGGGCTCTTGGGTATCTGAAATTCGTCACCCTTTATTGTAAGAATCACAAATTTGGAAACCCACTTATTGAAATTTTTAAAGCATTACACTCCCTTCTGAAAGAAACGTTTCGTTTCTTTTTTTGGTTTTGCAGGAAGACTAGAATTTGGCTAGGCACATTCGAAACGGCTGAGGATGCAGCAAGAGCTTACGATGAAGCAGCAAGACTTATGTGTGGACCAAGAGCTCGAACCAATTTCCCATATAACCCAAACGTTTCGCAAACACCATCTTCGAAACTTCTTTCTGCAACTTTAACAGCTAAATTGCATAGATGTTATATGGCTTCACTTCAAATGACCAAACAGAACTCACTCTTTGAACAGCCAAAACATAAGGTTCCGACTTCATTTCCTACAACCACAAGCACCACCACTAATACTACTACTACTACTACTATCAACACCAAGGGCATTATGGTGAAAAATGAGGAAATGGGTACTAATTTTGTCCAAGAGAAAATTCAATTGCCAATTCAAGTTAATGACAATAATACCCATTTACAGTTTAAGCCTCTCGAAGATCACCATATTGAGCAAATGATTGAAGAGCTTATTGATTATGGGTCTCTTGAAATTTGCTCCAATGTGGGTTTGCCACCTCAGTAATAATAATAATAATAACAATAATAGTATTATTATTATTATTATCATCATACATTCCCTTAATTTGCTAATTTAACCCCAAATTTATGACCCTTTTATATGTGGGTTTTTTTTTTTTTTTTTGGTAATGTTTGGTAAAAATATAATGTAATAGTAATTACACGGCATGATTTTTTTTTCTGTAATATCAGAAAGGAAGTCTTGTAACGTAACGTAATTTCGATTACATTGTATTGCAGGATATCGGACATTACTTAGGTTTTTTTTATTATTTTTAGTTTTTAGACCCGTCTTTGGTTTTAAGTGTTATTAATCTCTTCTAGTGACTAGTTTTTATTTTATGGTTATTGTACAGTTCCTATGTATTAGCATTATGCATCTCTATGTTCCTTAACAATTTAATGAATCCTTTTTTCTCTTTTAGTATAAAAAATCATTATAAAAATGAAAATGTGATGTTAAAACTAATATTGTTGAACTCAGCCCCGTGATTGATACTTTGCGGTTCAACTAAATATAATACAGTATGAATCAAACTTCCAGCTGGTTTTTAAAAAGGGTCAAGACAGTTTGAATTTAACAACGTCAGTTTTTTTTGTCGACGTTCCTTGCCTCATCGTGGTAAGGATGGATACCACAAAAATCCTAGGATATGAACATATAATGTTAAAAGGAACTTATTCCGGAAAGTTGATAGCAAAAAGAATGGAATTTTTAGTGGGAAGAATGAAAAGAGCATTTTGAAGCAACTTTTTTTAAAAGCTGAAGATAAAGGGGAATAGAAAGTTTTTTTTTTGCAATTTTTTCTGCCAATGGATAATTCAAGAAAAAAACATAACTTACAGTCAACTTTCTTCTATTTTTATCAAATAATTTTAAAATTAAGAGAAAATTACGATTGAGTCTCCGAATTTTATATTAATATGCTCTCAAATCGCTCGATTTTTCGATATATGCTTTTAAGTCCTCAAATTTTTGAAATCAATCATATTATGAGTTCTTTCCGTCATTTGTATTGAGAAATTCAATTGGTAAAAAAATTTAAAATGACAATACTACCACCCTCTTTTAATTCCTGACTTGTTAAAGTACAAAGCTTATTAATAAAACTTACAGTGTAATTATACAAAATTTTCTTGGGCTGTCAGAAAGATTTGTGACCAAATTTCAATGGTGGTTGAAAACAATTTCGTCTTTATTGAATTGTTGGGTTTGAATTGTTTTTTGGATTCATTTTAAAGTTTGAGACAGACAAGTCTCCATAGTTGGGATTGCTGCTCTTCAACAAAAAGTTACATTACACTGAATGTGATTGAGTGGGGAGTTTTCATTATTATTTTTGAGGTCCTCCTTTTTCTTTTTAGTGATTTTCTTGTATATTTAAAACAAAACTACAATTAATTAGTGCTTGCATGCATGAATTAATTGTTTCTAATTATAGTTCATTTGATGTTTAATATTTTTGGATTTTCTTTACTTCTTTTGCTTAGAAGTAGTAATTTTTCAAGTTTAGTTATTTGATCCATGTTTATTTTGTATCTAATGAAAACATCAAGAGTTGGATTGGACTCAAACTAAAAATTTCATAATTTTTTTGCAGTAAATTTTTTTTTCCATTAAAACTACTGTAAAATTCCACCTCGGATATTGATTAAAATTTGATATGATATATAAGTTAAAACACCTAACTACTTAGTAAACTTGAGTTAACCATTTTAGAACCAGTTTATTATTTTAGAAGTTTGTACGGTTAGATTTTCGGTCTAACTGCACTCTAGTCACTGTCGTAACAACTACAACATATAATTTACCAACTTTAGGTGTTAGTGAAAATCTAGTTGCGGACCAATGAAAGAGTAGGCATAAGATTCATATATCTCATTTAGTTGTGTTAATTATATATTTATTTTTAGCTTGGAGAGCGAGGTTCAACGTGTGGTAGTTATAGCTACAGTCCAGTGAGCTACTTAATCGCAAATCATGAAACAACCATTTTTGTAAATCATCCGGAGGAAACTCTGAAACCACCGAGATTCTGAAACTATAAGCAGCCAACCAATCAGTAATGCATCAACTCACTTCTCTAAAAGGCATCACAAATTCTAACCCAACAAACGATTTACTTGGTCTAACAGTACCATAAACTAATTAGCCATTAATTTCAAGCTGCAGCGGATCGGTTTCACTTTCTAATACATAATTACGATCTTTCCATATGTTTTATTAGCTGATTATATTTTATATTTGTTTAACAATTCATGAAAATTAATATCGTGGATTCCGTAACTACTCTATCAATAACATTTTTTTTGTCAAAAATGAACCTAAATTTTTTCCATCTCTTATTAAAGTATTAGAGCATTGTTGAAGGACAACGACGTCATTTTAAAAAAAAAGGAGGATATAATATCCTTCACATATTATATAGCATATGAACAAGTGCTTGGTGGATATTTTAACTTTTAATTAATACCAAAATATCCTTAAGAATACATTTAAATAATTAATAAATGTTTGACATATAACATACTATATTTTTAAATAGAAAAATAAATAAATAAATAAATAATTTATTATTTATTTTGACATTTAATATAATGTTCTTTTTTCGTTGTAGACTATAAGAACATTTCTTAATGGAGGACATTTGAGAATAATTTGACCCCATATTTATGTCCAGGTCCTTTATATTGTAAATGCTCTTATTATTCTTTTGAAGAATTAGCTATATAGTTATTGGTTAAATGGGTATAGTTAATTTGGTAATTACTAATTAACTCAAAAATTAGGGGAAAATTCTTCCTTCTTCCTTTTTTTTTTCAAATTGAAGAATTGAAATTGAAATTTTTTATTTTTCAATGGTTTGCTTTATGGGTGTTGGTGTGCAGTCTTTATCAATGAAAATTCATGATTGTTTACCTGTTTGGAAATTGATTTTGTTCCCCACAACTATCAAACAAATTAAAGTTTGTTTAGTCTCATTATATTGTTTTACTTTTGATTCAGCAAAGGCAATTAAAATCATAGCATGTTAGTGAGTTTTTCATCATTAAAAGTTTGAACTTTGTGGCCTTAGGGGTGGCACTCCCTTGATATTTCACCTGATCAACAACTTTTTTTTTTCAAAGAAAAGTTTATCATCTTAATTAATTAATTAATTAATAATTTGGATTTAACCAATCACATATCCTAATCAAGGTTTTGAATAGTAAATTTATCCTTTTTTTAGGGATTGTGTCCTTATATAAAGGGCAGGTGATGTTAAATTTATCCAAAAAAGTAAAAAAATTTACAAGTGTTGAGATAGAGTTCACGGGAACTTATGTATCCATTTAGTTTCTGGCTCTTGAACCCAAATGAAAGGGTAATTCATCACATTATATTTTGGATAATTACACAAAGTTAATTACTCTTACTCCAATAAAATTAATCCATTCAAAAAGATGTTGGAAAAAGTCATTACTATTTAGTGAATGAACCAATAACTTAATAGACAATAGATTTGATGGGTTTTGGCTCTCCAATTCATGTTTTTTTTTTTTTTGTATTAGGGTTAGAAATATTATTAATAAGATTCTCAATGAATCCCCCATAAACATCTAACCACTACATAGTAGTTGTTTAAATAAAATTTGTTATATCAACTTTTAAATTTATGAATTATTCAATTATGTTAGTTAACAACTTTTAAATTTGTTATATTAACCTACCCTTTTTATAAATATGCACTAAATTAATGAAAATGTGATTTTGAAATATCAAACTTAAGAGTTCTTACTGCACAAAAGTAAATGATAAGACTAATTAGATCATACTTAGTTAGCAAGTTAAAAAATTTTTAAACTGTGTTTGGCAACACTTTTAAGTAATAATTTTTGAAATAATTAAACGCAACACAAATAACTAAGTGAGTGTTGGTACCATTTGTGCTTTTCTAACTTTTGGCTTATAAAAAGTAACATTTTATTACTTTTAGAAAAACAGCTTAAAAAAAATTAGACGAATAAATAAATTTTAATTAAAAAATGTTTGAATATTGTTTTTTTTCATATAAACTATCCACCCAACCCTTATAAAAAACTTTGTTTATGGTATAGTTTGTATATTAAATGAAAACAACAATAGTTGGTGTGATGAATGGTCAAATGGTCAAGAAATGGAAAGGTAAGTATGGGAAATATGACTCATAACAGAACAAAAGTTTTTGGTATAGAAAAATGTGGATCAAATTTTGCCAACTGAAAATAGACATTATTAAACAACCTAACACTCACACCACACCATACTTACTATTTCCTTTCCTTTTCCTTTTTCTTGTTGGGTACAACAGGCCATACTGCTTCTATTGCACACTTAGTGCAAACACAAATAAAAAAGGAATAAGAGAGAGTCAAAGATGAGATCTTCCTAAGAACAAATGCAAAAGTAGTCAAAACCAATCATAGTGTATAGAATCTCATGTTGAAATGTTGGAGAAGAGACAATCATATATCCTTAATTTTTTGTTTTAACTTTATTTATATATGTATATATATATATGATATCATTCTTTTATAATAAAAATTGTTACTGTATTTAATAAAATTAGATGTTTAAATGATTATTAATTGATTTTAATATCTATTTATAAAAATGTGAAAACTATATATTGAAATATTAAGAGAGTTATATTGTGCGTGGAATACCAAAATCAATTGGTTTTGAATATTTGACAAACTCACTTGATAATTGTGATCTACTAATGACTTTTTAATTATTTAAATGTTATTCCATCAAATTTAAGCATAACCAAAGCAAGATAAATCTTATTACTTGCAAAAAAAATTGAAGTTCTTAAAGTAGCACTTATGTCTCACATGAAATGGATACATCTCATACGAGACAAAATGCCAAATCAATTCAGTAGCTAACAGAAGATTTTATCTCGTGCGCTACGGTTGTTCAAGCCAGTCAAATAGCAATGAAGAAAAGAGTCTCGCACGCGACCTATATATCTTGCATGAGATGCTATGTCAAATCAGTTCAATAGCTGACATAAGATTTTATCTCGTGCACTACACCATCTGACTTGGCAGTTAATCTTCATAACGACCATGTCTCACAAAAGACGTAATGATCTCACGCGAGACACTGCTTGCATCAGCACCAACGGCTAGTTTGAAATGGAAAACTGACTTGTCAGAGAGCTGTTATAAATCCGTTGGGAAACGTCTGTGAGAGGTCTCAAGCGAGACATAAAGATCTCACATGAAACAAGAAAATTTTTAGACAAACTTCAATTCCAAGGAGCAACGATTATATTCTTTTAGTTGGGTATAAATACACACTCATATAGCCTTCTGAATGTTGGATCAACTATTGAATATCAACGGATAATTGAGCTTCATTATAATCAACCTTCTTTTCATCTTTTACTCTTAAGTTAGTTGATTTAGCTATAAACTCAACATCATTGTTTATTGTTAGTTGAGTGAGTTTGGAAACTCAACATCATTGTTGATAGTTTTGAGTGAGCTAGAAACTCAATTGTAAAATTTAAGTGTGAGCCAAAAAATACTAAGTTTGAGGTTAGCTTAGAAAACCTCATTGTATTCTTGATTGAATAGTGGAACCTAATTCTTGAGGGAATTGGAGAAGTGAACGTAAGATTGAGTTGATTCCGAACGACTATAAATCTTCTTGTTCATCTTCCACACTTTGTAATCTTCCTTCAACTTCTATCTTTCTTAAACCACCACACTCCGCATCTCTAAGTATTTTTTTTTATTAGTCAACTAATTCGCTTTCTCTTAATAGCCATAGAGCCAACAAGTTAGTGTTTCATAAAACCTTATTTAAAACTCTAAAATATCATAAAAAGCCTTTTTTTTAATGAAAAAAATAAGTTTTAGCTTTTTGAATGGTTAATATATTAAAAAGTACTTTAAAAAAGTTGTCAAACAATTTTTAGTATAATTCACTAAATTAAATCCATTGGAGAAATAATAAATAAGTGAATAAGATTATATGCGACTGTTGAATAGAAATATTTAATATATAGTCCAAATAATTAAAATACTAATTTGGTGTATAAAATCATTGATGTAGGCAAGGATTTTCAAAATTTTTTATATGGGTTTTGTGTAGTTAAATTTAGATGCATTGGATCAAGTGAATCATGCAAAATTCCAAAAGGCAAAAAAGCTTTGTTTGTGATTGAAAGAAAGAAAGAAAAGAAATGTTTGGTGGCCTACTCCTTTAAAAGCCAAAATACTTTCAATCTGTTTTTGGAATCTTATTACCCAATTTTCAAATTTCTTATTATGTTTTAATGCTTTGATAGTTAATATAATGGTTTTGAAAATTATTATTGATTTTCTTAATAATTAGGCATCGAGTACATGATATGTCTATTCTACCCATTCCCCCCCTCCTTCCACTTGGACCAACATGTTCATGTTTTCCCTACCTTCTAACAATATTTTTTCAAACTGTATTTTACCCGAATAAAATTGTGTAACTATTCATAAATTTTGTTCATTTCATAATTATATATCGGTATACTTTTTTGATCAAATTCTATGTTGAGTAGCATATTTTAAAAATATTATAGATATTGACTCCACACTTCCCATGATGATAATCCTGGACGCAGGGAGGTAGGGGAAAATATTATAAATATTGACTCCACACTTCCGATAATGATAATCGGGGACGTAAGGAGATAGGGTCATTGAGCGTTATACTCTATGGAAATTAGGATATGTATTATTGGAATAAATAGAAAACATGTATTTCGAAACTTCTTAAAATAAGCTATATGTTCAATCCCTATGATTTTCTTAATGAATATTTTTAAAAATTAAGAGGAGAAAAACACAAATAATGCGGAACGCATTCACAAGAAAAGAAAATTTGACCGAACTATTTTTTAACGGCCGAGCTGATTAGAACTTTTCATTTTGAATAGCAGGCTTAGACTGACATTGATATCCCACGGCCAATACTTAACATTTGAGAATTAATTTTGGGTTGGATTCAATTAATTCTAAAATCATGGACTAAAGACCCAATTAGCTTTAACCCAATTCGAGTTCAGTGAGGCCTAGTGTAGTGTCTAAACAATTGTACATTTAACCAGTTTCTTTCTTAGATCATGTAAGGGACTGTAAGCCCACCTAAAACTCAAGTAGTATACTTGGGCTTGAAAAATCAGATGGGCTACAGTTATCAGACAGAGCCCAACTAACCAGGATTAAGGTAACTAACTGTACATGAAAAAAAATGTACAATAATAAAAAAGATTATTTTTTGACAGAAAAAAATAAAAAAACCTTAACTATTACAAGAAATGAAACAAAGATAATTTAGATTCCATCAAAATTCTACTTTAGTCCATACATTTTTTAATATCATATTTTTGTGTCTTTCAGTTTTAAAATATTATATAATTTAGTCATTCACCTTCAAAAATATTCAATAGTTATATAATAAAAATAAGATATTGATGAAAAAATATCATATTAAAATATAGTGACTAAATTATATAATGTAAATATTCACTAACTAATTAATAAATATCCCTAACTTTACTAAAAATCATGCTTTATAAGAAAAAAAAATTCACAGACATACAGTTAATTAGAAATTATGGAATTGAAAGTTTCCGAATTTTATTTGATTTGTATTTTTCAAAATATATTATGATAGTCTCCTTTAGATAAAAAAGTCTTATCCTTTCTTTGAGTGCGTGAGTGTATATATCTATAAAAAAAGAAAAAATGGTCATCTCTTCTTATTATATGATCGAAATAAAAACTGGATGCTCGAAAGCTATAGAATAGAAAATAAACTTAAAAATAGAAAATAAGCAATTGATATGAGACAAGAGGTCGAATGCTCCAAGTTATCTTTTTGACTGATGGAACAAACAAAGATTATCGATTAAATTGAAACACAAGACGACATGATTAAACTTAATACTTTTGTTAAAAGAAAACGACATCGTTGCATCACAAGAACAAAGACTTCCTACCAGATGGCCTATCTAATACTCTAGGCCCAAATTGGAAATATCCCATTGCATCAGCAGCAGATTCGATTTTTTTTTTGCCCAGATATTCCAATTTTATGGATATTAAAATAAGAGAAATAATTAACCTTTTATTTTATAAATTTTATTTTAATTCTCTAGATAATTATCTAATTAATCTTACTAAACCTATATGATATCGTTTTAATTCAAAAAAAAAAAAACTATATGTTGTCGTTTAATTCTATAATAATTTGTATTTTTTTCTTGTAAGTCCTAAAATTGTTGCCAAATTATTTCATATTGCTTTGACGTAGAAGAAACTAAAAACTTAGGGCCTGTTTGGTTTTGAGGATGGAGGAAGCAGATAGCTGTTGGGAGTCTATCCGTTATTTCTTTTACGTTTGGTAAAGATTTCAATCAGCTACCGATAGTCGATAGAATGTCAAAACCACAGCGGATTCTATCAGCTGGGGTAGAGGAGCTTTTCATGAACAGCTCTATATTTTTATCCTTATTAGACAAAATTAACCCTTATTCTCGCTAATTTCCTGCTTATTTCATGGTGAATTCTTGTTCTCTTTCGTTCTTTTCCTCTTCTTCTTTGCTTGGATTGTCCTTTCTTGTTTTTCGATTTCCTTAATTTGGTGCTTTCGTTTAGCACCTGCACCTCAACCTATTTATCAGTTCAAGCTTAA
>CATIWJ010487477.1:0-10401 GCA_949640765.1 Croton laevigatus | reverse complement strand
ATCTCAGTGTTTCCAAGTTGCTTGCGTGAATCTTCTCTCAAGTTCTGGTTCTGGTCTGTACTCCTGTTGTTGCCGGTGATGTATTATCAATTTCCGGTGATAAGACCGGGTTTCTTTCAAATACCCGTTCCCCTTTACTGGGCGGACTCCTTCGGTTCTTGTCTCTGTCAATCTCGTTACCTCTACTCTGTTCTTCGTGAATTCTTGGGTTCTTTTTCCGGTGATGAAGTTTTGGTTTCTTTCGAATAACCAGACTCTTTTTGTTCAGCCGGACTCCTTCCTCGTCGTCCCTCTCAATCGTTTCTCCATTCACAGACCTCCTTCGTTCCCCTGTTACCCCCTTTTAGATTGCATCCACCGTTTAAAACCAAACCTCTCCCGTTAAAATAAAACTCAGCTGCTGCCTTTACACCCCAAAAAGAAATATATGCCAGATATTGCTCCGTTTTTTTAAGTTTGAAAATAGCTAAACTTGTAAAGCTGCTGTTTTTTCCCTTTCCTTTTCTTCACGCCTGCCTCCTTTTTCCTTTCCTTCAATATTCAAAACGTGTAAAGTTGGTTCAGCTCTTCTCTTTTCCAATAAATCTGACCAAGCTGCTGTTTTGTCTTCAAATTCATGTACAGCTGTTTGATTTTTATTTTAATAAAAATCCCATGTGCCTTCTTCTTCTTTTCTTCTTAATTAATTATTTCTTTTCAATTAATTTTCCCAAAGAACCCAGATGAAATGGGTCTCTGTACCTTCCCTGTTTTCCGTCCATGTACACTTTGCTTCCGAAAATCAAAACCCCACAAGATTTGGATCTCCAAAGCCTTCAAATCAGTCTTCCAAATCTACTCACCGATCTCCTTTTCGGATTACCTGCTCCTCCGTTTTAAATCAAAAGCGATGCACAGCAGAAATTAATTCAAAACGCTGCGCAGAACCTTATACATCACGCTCAGCTCTAAACCAAAACGTTGCAGCTTCATATTAAGTGTATTACTTTCCAAACCGCCAAAATATGCTGCGTTTCAAGGCTTAGATTAGTTAATCCAAACGCACTTTGTTGTCTGCGTTTTGCTCAGCTTCATTTAAAGACCAAAACGCATGCTTTGGTTGTGTTTTGGGAGCAAAATAGCAAACAGCAGCCTCTGTACTTCTGAACACCCACAAACCAGCTATTTCCTTCTCTTTTCCAATCTGATAATCGCCGGCCAGAACCCAATCGGAGACCGCCTCCTTCCGTTTTTGTTCTCTCCGGTCTCTCTCTCTACTTCGTATCTCCTCTTGTTCTGTACTTCTCTGTTTCTGGTATCCTTTTTTTTTTTATTTTTAGATCTGATTTATTTTGTTCCTCCATCTTCGTGAATTTCCTCTCTCTCTCTAATTTCGAAAATCAAAAACCCCTGAAGAATCGGTCTTTGAATTAGATTACCCATGCCAGAAACGTCATTCCACTGAGAATCGTGGTCTTCATCCCTCACGAATCAGATTGTGAGAGTTTCTCACCAAGAAGCTTCCTTTGCAATCGTTCACGCCACTGCTCCCTGTTTCAGTTCATTAAACAAAACGCAGCGTTGGAATTCCATCCGTCCAAAACGCTTCAGCCAAAACTCAGATGTGACTTGCGTTTTGGCGTCCCCTTTCAAGTCCACAGAAAGCTCCCTCTTTTCAAATAAAACGTAGCAGCTCTTGCGTTTTGAAGGGCTTCAAAATTGCAAGGAAAACGCAGCAGCTCTTTCTTCATTTGACTCAAAACGATGGCGTGCAATGGATCTCAGAATCATTTTACTCCTTGAAGCCAAAACGTAGCCGTTCCAAGCCTCTTCCTTTTGCCCAAAGTGTATTTGATTCAGCTTCACTTTAATCAAAACGCTGAGTTTTGAATATAGCAGTCTATAGCCTTCCTTCCAAGTCAAAACAGTGCCAACTCTGAATTTTAACCAAAATGAAACGCTTGGGCTTCAACCTGAATTTCCTTTTAATGAAACGAGCAGCACCATTGTATTTTTAGACAAACTATCAACTATAGTTCAAATCTTTGCATGTTATGTATAATAACCCTTGAACTCCTAACTTCTTTCAACAATACTTCTTTTCTTTGCTTTTCTTTTCAAATTTTGCTCCTTTCCACAATAAAGCTCGAATATGACCTGACAAATAAAAATAAACAAAATAAGTGCTAAAATATATATTAATCGCTAAATATAATCACAATCAGGCAATAATTCCCATATAAAAATATATATATTTTTGGCACTTATCACTAAAATGTTAGTTTGTTGGATTACTCAAATATTTTCATGCATATACTGGTAGTTCTCTGGATCTGCTACTGATTTTGCTATTTGTATGTTCTCATCTGAATGTAAAGAAATAAGTATTTTTTCTTTTCCTTTTTCGAATGCTAATGTTCTCTGAAAAAGAATCTGGCCGCCTGATAACGTTTTTATGCTGATAATTAGATTTAATTTTCTATTCATCCTTAACTTGCTATCCCTACTTAGCAGCCGTGGAAATGTGAATTTCAGATATTTTTCATGCCTTTTTATTTTGTTTATAAGTCCTTGATAGGCAAATCAATACTCATTCCAGGTGTCCTTTGTCACTATGTGCAATCACAATAAAGAGCCCTCAGCAACTGCTCACACAAACCATGTTGCAGATCTTTCTTTTAAGTATATTTCATGCCATGCCTCACCCATATGCTATGAAAAACATTATAGAGAATACATGATAGCCTCATTGCCCCATTTGAAAATTTTGGATAAATTGCCTATCAGAAAGATTGACAAGTAAACTGCAGTTCTCATTACTTCAGCCAAAAGATCTTAGAAAGTTTGGCATAAGATAGCATACATTTAATTCTTTCCACAATGTTTCTGTTCATTCTCTTTGTAACCCCATTATGTTTTGGAATTTTAGGAATTATCTTCTCAAGTCTGATACCATGCTCTGAGCAATATTTCTAAAATGGTCCCTTGTACTCACCTCCATTATCAGCTAACACATTTCAACTTTCTTCCCATTTGCCTTTCAACACTGGCATGAAACATCTCTTGTATATCAAGTACCTGGTCCTTTGATTTTATAGGAAAAGTCCATACCTTTCTAGAATGGTCATCAATAAAACTAATATAATATATGCAACTGCTCAAAGATGTATCAATTATTGAGAAAACATCAATATGTACCAAATTTAGAATACCAAGTTTTCTAACTAGGGAAGGAGACCTTTAAAAGGAAACTTTATGTTGTTTACTAGAAAAACAATCAGTACAAGTTTTAAGAGGCATAACTTTCAAGGGTAGCATCTTCTTTTTTGTGAGAGTCTCTGTAACACCCTACATCCAATTTACGAATAAAACAGACTGAGGTACTACAACCGTTCTACTTCGTTAACTACTAAGTAAAAACATATATATATATATATATATATATATATATATATATATATATATATATATATATATATACTTACATCAGTGTATATTTATTTATTTTACAGACATTCTAAGTATTATTTTAAACATAAAGATAGGGTTGTTTTTATTTTTATACATGCCAAATATTTACAAGGACGTATGCCAAAATACGTACTGGGGAGAAACTCAGCGAGTGCCACGTACTGCTAACCTCCGTATACTAACATGCGAGTTACAAAAATAACTCGCTGAGCAACCAATTGCCCAGTAGGTGCAAATATACGTTTATATTTAAAGCACTACTTTCTAAAGACAATTGATGAATTCATTTCGTAAAAGTAAAATTATATATATCTTAAAACATGAAATCAACTTTGTAAAACCACAATCAAATAGAAATAATCATTTTTCAAAAAATTTAGATTACCGTTCGCTCTACTGGTATTATCGAACACCAAGGATAAGACTAGGGTTACAATTCGGATATAGATCGCTGCTATTTGCGAATTGTTCATAAACATAGTTTAATTCGGATATAGATTGCGACTATTCACTAATTAAATACATGTATATATCTTTAAAGGAGTCGTAGATTGTTGCTACGTCCGTATATCAATTCATTTCACATACTTTCTTCACTTTCATGCACTACGTAGGATTTTCTAGCCATATATCGCGACATATTCTTATCTCTAGGGTGAATTTTAACCAAATAGAGCTTAAACAATTTCATTTCTCAGCATTCAATCTCATTAATTTCACATATTCATAATTCCAACAATAAATTTCATTTCTCCTACTTTAGCAAAAATCATAGTCATTACAAACTAGTATTAAAATTTCATTTAAAGAAAATTTCTACTTTTATCGCGCTTGTAGCGTCGCATCTGCGACTACCGCAACAGTACTAAAAATTCATAAAAAATTATACCTTAACTCGAACACACATTCGAGTTCTCAACACAATTGTTCGCTCAAAATTATACTATACAAAAGCGACCCGCAAATATACGGGGCAATTGTAGTCTATCGGTAGCAACCAAGGTCGTATTCACTCAAGGAATCGCAAATTGAAAATTACTCCACACTTTTTTTTTATGCAAAATAATTTAAGAGAAAATAATTTGCTTTGAAATGGAAAACAAAAATCTTAAAATTGGCAATTAAAATTAAATGACAACGAAAATAAAATAAATGTATGAAAAGCGTCTAGGATTCACAATCCGTAAATTAATCATTTATGAAAATAATTATACCCAATTAATTATTTTAAAGAACTCGGTTTCCGAAAATTTGATGATAAAAGAATTCAACTAGCTTTCGCATTCATAAAATTCAATTTATCGAAACCAAATATTATACTTAAAACTTATATTTCTAATTCGTTTTAAGTTCTTAATTGGTTGTTATCATGCTAAGAATTTCAACTCTCGCTCCTTCATTCAAAGCCTAAATCGAACAATTAGTAGCTAAGCAATCATTCTCAAACATTTAATCAATCCAAATAAGAAAATTAAAATAATCAATTGGGACTAAAAAACTCAATATTCATTTCATAATGAACTTCATGCTCCACCTAGACAATGTTCAAATCAGCTCATATCCAACATAATGACAATTCCAACAAATTCATATCACAGGATAATATCACAAAATAACCACAAAGTTCTCAAAATCCAGATTCAACAGAAATTCAGTCTATTACCAACATAGAAAATTCAACAAAAATCAAACCACATAATAATTCTCAAGTTCAACGCAAAACCAGATACAAAGAATGTTTAGTTTCATCGCAAATTCAACTGAAATTAACATAAAAGAAAATAAAATTGAGATAATACTGTACTGCAGTTTCCAAATCAGCTCTGCCTTGTTTAACTGGACTCCTTCGAGTCCCAATCTGCTTCTCTGGTTTCCAGATTTTCCGGTGAAACAATTGAGTTTCGGACTGTTCAGATCGACAGGTGAAGAAACTCCCCTATTTCTCGTTACTGATGCGTCTGGTCTTTGCTTCCGAGTCTCCTCCTCTTTCCCGGTGAAGCGTTCAAGTTCCGATGATGAAGTCTTGGTTTCTTTCGAATCCCAAGATCAGATCGACCCCTCTATCTTCTACAATTAGACCAGCTGCTTTCTTTAGCCTCCGTTCCAAATCGCCTCCAAAGAACCCAAAAACCAGAAAATTCCCATCCTCTAGCAGTACTTCACGCCATTCTCTGTTCAAAAGAAAACCAGATCCGGTCTCCTTGTAGATCACCAGCCGCTACCTACTGAACTTTCAACCCAAAAAATGCTTCAAACCCAGAACACCTCAAACGTAGAACCAGAGGAAAAAGATGAAGAGAAAATGGAGCTGAATCTCCCTCTCTATTGTTGCTTTCTTCTTCCCTTTATAACCCATTCTCTCCATTTCAGATCTTGCTCCTCTATTCTTCACGTGTACAGCTCTTTCCTTTTCTTCTCTTTTTCGAAAAAAAAATACGACCAAGCCGCCTCTCCCTTCACCTTTCCAGCTCGTCTTCTCCTTTGCCAAACCAGCTGCCATTTTCTTATTTTGATAAAAATCCCATGTGCCTTCTTTCTCTTTTACATGTGAACAGCTGCTATGTTCTATTTTGATGAAAATCCCCATCGTACCCTCTTCTCCACTCGTCTTTGTACCAGACCTCTCTCTCTTATTTTCGCAAATCAGGTTCCTTAAAGAATCGGTCTTCAGCCTCAGATCTCCCCTTCAAGTTCAAATCATAACCATCTCCTCAAAATCTGATTTCAAATCCCCATCTTCGAAATCTGCTGCTGCTTTTTACTTCAGCACCAAAACGCAGCGTCTAAGTCAACTCCTTCGTCCTCCAAAACGCAGCTACATATCGTCCAAAATGCAACTCTCTTCTGGTTCACGTTGATCTAAAACGTAAGAGAGAAGGCCACTTTCCTTAGCAAAACGGCAACATCTAATAACACTTGAAAATATTATGGCCCATTCCCTTGTTTAGTTAAGCAGCAAAACGCATATCCCTCTTCAAACTTAAAACATAAAACACATGTTTCTTAAATTTTATTGACAAAATTCCACTTTAGTCCAAAACTTTGTATTGACTTCCAAAATAACTCCTTTACTCGCTATTTCTCTCCAAATTCTGTCCCTTTGCACAATAAAACTCGGATATGACCTGTAAAAGAAAATTTAACAAACTAAGTACTAAATAAATAATTAAATCACCAATTATAAATAGAATTTAAATAATATTTTTATGAAAGCAACTATAATATTAGCAATTATCAACAATAAGATAATACAATATTTCAAATATTTAAAATGCCAATCAAATAATTTCAAAACGAAAATTAGTCCAAATACTTTTAAAATAGTACCAAACCTGATTAACGACTCGAAATCCGCTAAAATCTTTAATTCCCTCCTCTTTTCCTACTGTCCAGTACCTAATTTGTAGGCATAAAATATTTTTAATACCCTATAAATATTTATCCAAACTCCCTATGATCTAATTTCTCAAAATAAATCTCTATTTATCAAAATATATATACTATTTGACCTATTTGAAAAAAAATTAAAGCTCAAGGGTTAAATAATATACATGGAGGGGCTTACTTGAAAAAGGAGGGAAACTTTGAGTATCACACCCCTGTCCCAGGCACCACAAACGTAATTTACCAAAACTGCTTCGTTTTGGTCAAAACGCAGGCAATCCGAGCGTTTCTTCCTTCTTCTTCGCCCGGCGTTGCTCTAGTTCGGGTATCCACGAACCTGTAAACCCGCGAAGCCCAATAACAATTCCGGTGGCTTCAGACGGCAAGCGGGGTACCAATCTCTTCCTCTGGATGTCGCCGGTCCGGAATGGTCTCGGAACGGACGAATGGTAACCGATGCTCCCAGAATCAGCTTAAGAAATTTTCGGTTCACCCGACTAGAAAAACACCCTCCGGTGGCTGGTCGACCGACTTTTTGCTTTAAACTTGTTTTAATCGACCCCCTAGTCTGATTTCCGGTTTCAGATACAAATTTTATTCAAGAAATCAAAAGATGGAAATTTCAAATTTTCCTTCCTCTAAACTCTCGAACCGAACTTCTTAAACCTCCATTTCTTTTGTTTAAAGCTTCATACTTCTTTCCTGACACTCTTTCCAAACTCCTTTTGATTGCATGTTTAAGTTATTAGTAGTAATAGATTACTAAAACAAAGATTTTCAGTGTTGAGAGAAAACTTTATTTGAAATTCTCGGTTGAAGGAGTGTAAAATGAACTGCATTTACTTTGTTAAAATTTTTCTTTTTCTTGTCACCTTGACACCTGGAACATGCAATTGCCAAGTCACTTAACCCATCAAATTTTCTGCATGAACCTCCAATTCTTTCCCTTTGTCAATTGTGTCCTTCAAATAAGTTTTTACCATTTGATCTTTTTTTTTTAATTCCTTGAAAATTTACAATTCAATCCCTGGACTTTCTTACAATTAAATCCCAACTTGATCAATTTCCATTTAATTTCCCAAAAATTTCAAAAATTGAAGTCAAATCCCGTGACTCCGTCAGACTACCGTTAACTAAATTTTCGGATGTGATAGGCTCAAGTCTCGTCTCACTCAAACAACTAAGTTGTTTATGCCATAACTCAGTGGATAAATCTTCAGCTACATTTGCAACTCCTGTGCAAACCTTGGCTTGGGTGTAGTAAAGAGTGTTGAACTTATTTCCTCTACCATACACCAAGTTTCCTTTTCAAAGCTTCCATGTTCTGTTTACAAACAAATTTGCATAGCCCAACTCATCAATACAATTATTGGGAAAACTAATTAAACGACACATTGGTCGCTCCTTTCAAATAAGTGCAATACCACCACTAAGACCCCTCAGGGTTCACAAACAAATAGGCCTGTAAACGAGCCAAGCCGAGCCGAGCATTGGCCTGCTCGAGCTCAAGCCGAGCCGAGCATTGGCCTGCTCGAGCTCAGCTCGTTTAATAAACGAGTTTGAAAATCGAGCTCGAGTTCGGCTCATTTAGTAAACGAGCGAGCATTTAACGAGTTGTTTACAACCTAAAGTTGTAAATGAGCTCGAAAATCGAGCTCGAGCTCGGCTTGTTTAATAAAAGAGCTCAAAAATTGAGCTCGAGCTTGGTTTGTTTATTAATCGAGCGAGCTTGAACGTTTGCAGCCCTAACAACAAACAAATCCTCAAAATTTAAATTTCTTCTTATTTGATTAATTTTATTCAAACTTTTGTTTATATAAAAAAAGTAAATTTATGCTGCTTCTGACTTACAATCTCTTGAAGCTCCTAAACTCACACTCGGTTTCCAAACCCGCAGCAATTCCTACACAAAACTAATTAATAGAATAAATGGAAAATACCTACAAAGTATACTAAACATTCTATCATAAATGGCGAAAAAAAAAAACAGTAGCCCCTACGAAAAAAAAAAATTAATAAGAATAACATTTTTATCAAAAACAAATCACTCTCACCATTCAATAAGCGAAATACACTTTAAAAAAAAAAAAAAAAACATGACAGTTGCATAAATTGCACAAATCTGAATGAAATTTAATAAAAATAAAGTTAAATTAATAAATTATAAAAATATATTACACTAAAATAATTATCCATTCTAATTAATAATTAAATTATTAAAAATTTATCAATAATAACAATTTGAATTTTACAAATCATATGAAATATAATTAATTGTAATAATCATTTTTTGTAGGTGTATATCACCAATTAGTCACATTAAATTAACTTATAAATCATTTACAATTCAAATTTAAATTCTCTTAAATTTATAACTAATTTACAGTCTTTGTTTTTCCTATATAAAAAAATAAAAAAAACTAGTTTATAGTCGATTTATATGCAGTTTACTGAACAAAATTCGATCAAAAAATGCATAGAATAATGTTATAGTTAGTTTATATTCAGTATATGATTTGATATATTCACATAAAATTGAAGCTAGTGAAAATATCAATCTAAAGATAATCCATCCACGAATCACCTCTCTTACAAATCAACATATAGATTTCAAATCAAGCAATTCAGATGGTCTTTTTTAGTTCAGTTAGTATTCAAGACATTAAAAAAAAAAATCATATTTCTTTACAAATTATTACATGAATGCGGATGGCAAAAGCAACACCGAAATTTCAACCGAAATAAAAGATGATTAATAAACGAAGAAAACTAAGAAACAACCAACGCTACTGACTTCTTGGAGAAATTGATCAAAAATCACTACTGAATTCAAAATTTTGTGTAGACATGAAGGAAAAGAAAGGGAATTTCAACAAGATGATGATGATGCCCTGCAACTTCTCAATTTCAATGTAATTTTATTCTCTTTCATATATACATTAATAATAAAACATCTTAGAAAACCAACAAGACAAATGTATATATATAAGGAGATCATCAGCAGCAAAATGCTCTATATTGATGTTCAATGTAATTCTTAATATTACTCGAAACGGTTGATCAAACCACCATTTTCTCTTCTTTTTTTCTTTTTGACATTTAGTTACCCCCAAGGTTTGAACCCAGGAGCTTTTGGACTTTGGTGACTTACCTCACCACCAGGCCAACCCCTTGGGTTCACCATTTTCTCACTCTTGAATCTACATTAATAAGAATCCTACTTAAGATCAAAGAAAATAAAACAACAGCCTTTTTGCTGCAACCAAAATTTGCTACTGGATGTTATGATCGCCATGTTCATCATAGGGAACCAGATAGAGCAGACACTATGTTAATTGGACACACCAAAATATCAAACTTAGTCGATCTCCACACTAGAAACGTCCTCATCCAAAATCCCTTGAGGTTCTTTCACTCTTTGCCTTGTTAATGTAACACAATCCTGCAAACACATGAAGCTACATCTTAATAAACAAAAATACTGCTAACTTTTATGTAATTAACATACAATTAATAATACCTGCAAATCATCACAAGAAAACACAAGCAGACATCTGATAAAACAGT
>CATIWJ010487266.1:0-20299 GCA_949640765.1 Croton laevigatus | reverse complement strand
TATTTTTGTAACTCGCAGGTCCGCAGTTAGACGATCCAGTGGAACAGCAGTCACTCGGAAGGTTCCCAGAAGATATACTATTTGGTAATAGCTTTTGGTTTACTGTAAATTGGCATGTATATAATGGTAAAATAGGGAAAGCACTATGCATTGATAGTTTAAGTGTACATAGATATTCATTGCGAGTTTACTTTTGTCTGGAGTAAGTTTAAGCTTAGCAATATTATTTAGAAAAAAAAATTATTAGCGATAGTTAGCAACGCGGTGACACCTAAATCTGTCTTATTCGTAAGGTGGATTTGGGGTGTTACAGTGACATATACTGTAAAATTATAAATGGGAGTAATTATGAAATTGCTATTGTAATTTATTATATTGTAAATTATTGGTGTAATTATCATATTTAAGGAAAAATAAGTTCTGGGTACCGTCGAAAGACACACGTAACACCTCGGTCTGGCTTATTTATAAGTTGGATTTGGGGTGTTACAGGTCGCCCACGCTTGATTTGAGCGGAGGTTACCCCCACCTGGGCGCAGGGTAAACTCGCCCTTACTTAGCCTAGATAGAGGTCACTCTTGCCTTAGCATAGGGAGAGGTCGCCTTATCGACATCGACCTCTTGGCCTAGCCAATCCGTTGAACTTTGAAAATCTATGGGCCTCTTGGGCTCCAAGATTTAAGGGGCCCCAAAGAATCCTATTGGACGCAAAAATGTCGGGGCTTTACTATCTATATAAGGCCAACGTCAAGCCTCATTCAGATTTGATTACATTTTTAGACTTTTCATTGGTGCAGTAAGGGTAAACCGATGACATTTTTTGTTCTTCAAATCGACTACTAAAAAACTATAAAGGCAGAGGGGAAGAGGGATACATAGGATGGTCAAGACCATCGACCTGCTGGTCCTCACCTTCCTCCTCCGAGATTCAAGGAGTCTGAAGAACCCTATTGAAAGTAAGAATGTTGGGGCTTCACTACAAATATAAAGGCCAATGTTAGGCCTGAGTCATTTTTAATGACACTTTTAGACTTTCAGGCTTTTAAAATTCAAACGTTATTGTGAATAGAAAATATTGTATTGAAAAGGTTACTTCATGGATATTTACTTATACAAAAAAAATAATGATAGAATATATTAGTATTTTTAATAAGCATTTTTTAAAAACCAAATTGGAAAAAAAATATTCAAAAATACCAAACATTTTCAAATATGAACAGCTAAACGAAATCAAAGGCCATGATATGAGAGTGAAATAAAAGACCAATTAATTAACTATTACAAATTATCTTTCAAAAAAAAAAAAAAAAATTAGCTATTGCAATAGCAAATTAGAAAATGGACTAATGGAGGTAAAAATTAAACTAACCTACTCCCATATCTAATCTAATTAAAATTTTAAAAAATTCGCCATACAGGGCAAATTAGTCATTTTCAATTGGAGATTGACGAACCTCCAAAACTAGAAGAGAAAGAGAGAAAAAGAACTTCTTAACGTCAAAGTTTGACTCCGTTAAAGAGGTGTTTCGCTCCTTGTCCGCCTACAGAATTGCCACGTGACACTCTTGCTTGACGTGGCCAAACGCAACTCTCAAACTTTTCGACCGCAATCTCGTGCACGTCAAATGTCTGAAGCACGAAAGGACATTTTGGTCAAACAACAAATATTCGTAATTTCCATAATGCCCTTCCTGCTTTAAAGTTCGATTCTTTCCTCTACCTAGATGCCATTGGTTTGGTCCGGTATATTCCTTGGTTCTATTCCCTATGTAACAGAAATCAATCACTCTTTATATCTTCTTATTCTCTCTCTATCTCATTCGTGTGTTTTCTGAGCTTCTTTCTCAATTCCGAGTATTTGTGGAGGTGAGCTATGCCCTTTTTAAAAAAAAAAATAAAATTATTTCAGTTGTTTTTTTTTTATTTTCTTGGTCGGATTTCAATCCTAAATGGTTTATTTATTTCTCTGATTTTCTGGATGGGAAAAATTCGGGCGGGAAAATCGTTGTTGGGTTTGTGGTTTCTCGAGAATTGTTGTGTTAGGTTGGTGAGGTCTAATATCGTTGTTTCCGGTTATAGTTTTGTTGTTTTCTATTCAAATTTTGGAACTTTGGTTAGTTGGTCGAATTAATTAACTGCATTTCTTATTTTAGATCTAGGTGTCGAGTCTTAATGCTTGATTTAATGTCTTTGAGGGTAATAATATTTGATTTGTTTTCAAGTTTGTGTTTTTTAGGTTGATTGAGTGTAATTAGAGAATGCATCTTTCATTTTCATTTCAATTGTTTTGGATCATGGATTATTCCTGCTGATTGGAAAGCTTTTGGAATAAATGTGTGATTAGGTTAAAAAAAAATGCTTCTTTTTTATCATCTTTTGTTTTCTTTATGATATGGCTAAGCTTGAGATTAGGCTTAGCCCCGTTAGTTATTCTTATTCCACTTCTTGATTTTGGTAGTATGATCCCGCATTTCTAGGTCTGTCATTTCTGAATTCTTTTATTTGCCCATAGCATTTCCAGAAAAAATTCTTAGGCATCCATAGTGTGTTGTTTTGTATAATTTGAGGAAATGGGTGTTTTATTTTTGAATTTTGTTTTGCAATTAAATTTGAAGCTGGAAATGTTGCTTGTTATAGCTTTCCTTCAATAAGAAGGTGAATAAATAGAATTTTTAAGGCTCTATGATCTATGCATGGTAATGCTAGAGAATTGCGATTCCTGCATAGGCAAAGACATGTGGTTCTGTTGCTGCCCTGATGTATTTAACTGAT
Source organism: Croton laevigatus (assembly GCA_949640765.1). Lineage (NCBI taxonomy): Eukaryota > Viridiplantae > Streptophyta > Magnoliopsida > Malpighiales > Euphorbiaceae > Croton > Croton laevigatus. The sequence goes on along the minus strand of CATIWJ010487266.1, from coordinate 17,527 downwards.
TTGTATTGAACATTCTTCTATATGCACTCAGGAAATTTTCTGACATTTTTTTTTTCATGTGGTCATTCATTGAGTTTTTCTGTTCTTTCATTTTTTACTTACTTGATTGTGAAGGGACCACCCTTCCTTGTTTCTGCATGCTATGCTAGTTGCTTCTTGATTCTTCTTGGTTAATACAATGTTTTCATGCCCTTTCAGTTTATTTCACTTGAATTGCTAATGTCATTCCAATTGGTATGTTTAACTGAAGAGGAATTTCTATTGCAGGGTCTTGCAAAAAGAGGACTTCAATTACAGGGTCTTGCAAAGATTGGGTATCGAATATTCATCTGTTCTTGAACTCTTATGGGAGTTTGTGAATGGCTTTTAGATCTTGTCTGTGTTTATGATGAAGACGGTGAAGATGATGGGGTAAAGTAGTTTGTTAGGTGTCCATAGATAACATTCTCTTCTCACTTCTCGTTTATTAGATTCAAGAATCAATTATCTCATGCTCTAAAAAGGACCGAGACCTAGACTAGAATTTTTGATTTTTGGCAACTTAGCTAGACTTACTATTGTTCAGAAGCATCTAGTAGGCAGAGATATTAGCATCTAATCTGGAAATTTTAAGAAGAGCTATTTATATCATATAGAGAACATGGAGATACTTGTTTCACTTCAAGGACAAAAGCATAATATGCAAATGCAGGCTCGAAAAGTTTCTTCTGGTGGTTCCCATAAAGATCTGTGGCTTGTTGTGCGAGGAGGATCCTTGGCTGATGTAGATTCAGCACTGGCACTGCTCAAGAAGAATGGAGGTAACATTAATTTAAGGAACATGTTTGGCCTTACTCCTCTCCATATTGCGACCTGGAGGAACCACATTCCCATCGTTAAGAGGCTTCTTATTGCTGGTGCTGATCCTGATGCTAGGGTGTGTTCCTTTTCTTATGCCTTAGTTTATTTAAATATTTTCAAGTTACACACAGAGAATTAGATTTTCCCTTTTCATTTATTCTGCTTAGGTGAACAATAAAGGAACCAAGGTTGTAAATGAGTTGGGTTAAGACAACTTAAGCAATGAGTTCAAGTCACCACCTCGAAAATGGGAGTTATGTGCATTTCTTTTGGTAGACACTCCTATATGATTTAAGGCTGTGTGAGTTAAGGTCCGTTTGTTTGTTGATCAACCATTTGCTTCAATCATCTTCACAGTCAAATGTATCCCGAAAATTCTTTAACAGTTTAGCTTAACTTGAATTATTGCAATGTCAGTACATTTGCTTGAACTCTTTCTCCATGCTGCTCAAGAAATCTCTCAAATTCATTAGGATTGAATGATTGAATTGAACCAAAATTATGCATTTTGTAGTCTTCTTTACACACTTTATCAACTAAAGCAACTTGCAGCTGATTATATTGGCAATTCATATTTAAAAATATTTATAAATAAGTTTGCATAATTTTGATCTAGCTTGGCATGTTTTTGTTCAAATTCTGGTTGAGCATTATTCATTACAATTGAATGATTGAATTGAACCAAACATATGCATTTTAAATTCTTTAAGCACTTTAAAATTAGAGCAACTTGCAGCTAATTATATTGACAATTCATATTTAAAAATCTTATATAGGCTTGCATAAGTTTGATCTAGCTAGGCATGTTTTTGTTCAAATTCAGGTTCGAATTAATTAGAATCATTCAGTTATTTTAAGAGTCCAAAACTGAATAGGTTAAAACCATATTGAGTTCAAAAGTTTAGTTTACTGAATTTGACTTTAGTTGGAAATAAATGCAGTTGATTTTTCTTAAAGGTGCTTTTTTTAACCAAAAGCGACCAAAGTAGAGTTCTCAACCCCCCTCTCTTTTTTTTCCTTTTAGTTATTAAAAATCAACAAAGTTCCTGCAATACAATGTTAATACACTTTGTCCTCATATTGATAGTGTTACAAGTATCACAACCAAGAGTCTTTCCAACTTCCCTAGCTAGTTGCTGTAATTTGTTAGTTGGGCAATCTAAGTTAGGAATCTCCATATTTAAGATGACTCTTTGAGATGAACATATCTGATTTTATATTTCAAATTAGGCATCATATGACAATGACATCTTTAGTTTAGATTTTTAGTCTAGGCATTTTTGATATCTAATAGATAAGCTAAGGGGATTGGAAAAGGCAATTGGATTTGCTTCTTTGGTCATCAACTGAACTTTCTGTTTGGTACATATAAGAGTTTAGTTGTTAAGTATGTTTGAACGTGTTATTAAAGTAAGAGGAAATCCCTTTTTATGCCTGTTGGTAATTAAAAGGCTTGAATGACAATAATTTGTTTTCTATGTACTTGATTAGGATTTCATGATTTTGCATTTTCTGTGTTTTTTGTGTAAGAGCTTGAGAGGTTAATTCTAAGTATGATAATGTGTATTACAATTTCTTTATGATGCTATCTGCTTAGGTAGATATAAAGGTTATCCTTCAGTGGTATACTTTGTGACTAGTAGCGCATTAGTAGAATTTGAATTTTGGCGCCTGTTCTGTTCCCACAAATACCTGGTATTTAAAGGATTCCCCTCTAAAGCGTGAGTGACAAAGTGTTTCCTACAGGTGTTTAATGATGAAAGGAGATCTAAGCATTCTAATTTTTTCAAAGACTATTTTGTCCCTCAATGGATAGTCCTTTAACATTATTTTACATCAGGATGGAGAATCGGGGTGGACTAGCCTTCACAGGGCTTTGCATTTTGGTCATCTTGCAGTGGCAAGTATCCTTCTCCAATCTGGTGCTTCTATTACATTAGAAGACTGTAAATTCCGTATTCCTGTTGATCTTCTGTCCGGGCCTGTACTGCAAGCCATTGGAGATGGACCCGATTCAGGTTCCTACATCTATTTTACTACAAGATCATTGAGGATGTTATTTTTCTTGCAAATTAAGTGTGATTTCTGTTTGGGGATGACCTGAATTATTATTTCTGTGTTTAGTGGCTACTGAGGTGTTTAGCTGGGGAAGTGGTGCCAATTATCAATTAGGGACAGGAAATGCTCACTTACAAAAGCTACCTTGCAAAGTTGATGCACTTCATGGGTCACTTATTAAATTAGTCTCTGCTGCTAAGTTCCATAGTGTAGCAGTTAGCGCACGTGGGGAAGTCTACACCTGGGGATTTGGAAGAGGGGGCCGCCTTGGGCACCCTGATTTTGATATCCACAGGTATAGTGGCCTATGTTTATATTTACTCTACAAACCTGTGCATTAAATATTAAAATTTGGATAGTTGCAGCTTATTTTTTTGTATACCATTGTGAACTTAAGCATCATTATATAATTTCAATATGTATTGTTGTTTTGGTTGCAGTACTTATATTTTTGGACTTGTCTGTTTCTGTTTTTATCACCTTCGATTGTCTGATCGCATATTATTGACACGGATGGAATAGATTCCAATTTTTCTTCAAGTTTAAGTGCTGAAAAAGAATCTAAGGTTCTGTATGTCTCATTTGAGTATATGGCTCTGCTACATGTCTTCTTATTTTTCCCCTGTTAGCTTTTTTCTAGAACATAATGTGGATGAACATTCTGGAGCCTTTTCTTTATGTTCTTTCAGTGGCCAAGCTGCTGTCATCACTCCCCGTCAAGTCACTTCTGGTTTAGGGCACCGGCGGGTTAAGGCAATCGCAGCTGCCAAACATCATACCGTACTTGCCACAGAAAGTGGGGAAGTATTCACATGGGGTTCCAATAGAGGTACATATAATGAGTTTTCAAGTATACATAGTTGTTATTCTTCTTCCGCTCGATGTGTCCATTCGTGGAATGGGACAGGGATATCAGCTTCCTGTACTGATTTGTTTGTGCTTTTCTAATATAAATTTGGATGCAAAAAGCGTATCTCATGGTCATTGATATTTTTCAGCACTTTTAATTTCTGAAGGATTTACTATTCTAATTCTGCAGAGGGTCAGCTTGGGTACACTGTGGACACACAACCGACGCCTCGGAGAGTGAGTCTGCTTCGGTCAAGAATTGTTGCTGTTGCTGCTGCCAATAAACACACTGCTGTAGTTTCTGATTCTGGTGAAGTTTTCACATGGGGCTGCAATAAAGAGGGTCAACTTGGTTATGGCACCTCTAACTCAGCATCCAATTACACTCCAAGATTGGTTGAGTGCTTGAAGGGCAAAGTTTTTACTGGGGTGACAGCAGCAAAATATCACACAATTGTATTAGGTGCTGATGGAGAGGTAGATTCTAAATTGGATCCTTTCATGCATTTTACATTGTTATACCTAATACAATTAAATTACAGTGTTATTTTCTGGTTATTAATTGTTATAATTGCATAGGCTTTGATTAATGAAAATCTTTTTGATTTTAGCTATAGGCGTAGTGAGATCTTATGCATGGTGAGTTTGTTGCAGGTATACACGTGGGGTCATCGACTCGTTACCCCAAAACGTGTTATGATTGCTAGAAATTTGAAGAAAAGTGGTAGTAGCCCTCTGAAGTTCCATCGGATGGAACGCCTTCATGTTTCTTCTATAGCTGCAGGAATGATTCACAGCTTGGCTCTCATAGATGATGGGACCTTATTTTATTGGGTGTCTGCAGATCCTGATCTTAGATGCCAACAGGTCTATTTTGAAGTACTTTTCATCTCTGTCAATCATCTTAATGTCCATATTTGTGAAATGCTTTTGTTTCCCCTTTTGTAGCTATATTCATTCTGTGGGAAAGAAGTGGTGGGAATTTCTGCAGGGAAATACTGGAGTGCTGCAGTTACAGCTACAGGTGATGTGTATATGTGGGATGGCAAAAATGGCAAGGATAAGCTGCCAGATGTCACTCGGTTACATGGTGTAAAAAGGGTCACATCACTTTCTGTTGGTGAAACACATTTATTGATGATTGGTTCTCTTTATCATGGCATTTACCCTCCTGCTGTGGTCAATAGTTCTGAGAAGCAGAAGTTGCAAGTTAGAGATGGAGTAGAAGAATTTGATGAAGAACTGATGTTCAATGATATAGATCACATGTCAACCACTGTACAAAAGGATGATTCTGTGCAAAGGTCTGTACCAAGCTTAAAATCTCTCTGTGAAAAAGCAGCTGCGGAAAATCTAGTTGAGCCTCGAAATGCTATACAAATGCTTGAAATTGCTGATTCACTTGGAGCTGAAGATCTGAAAAAGCATTGTCAGGTATTTTATGGGACAAGTGTAATTTTGGAAATGCCTGAAATTGCACATTTTCAGTATCAGACTGTGCCAGTTTGTGATTATATGTTGTTAGATTAAGTAAAATACAAAATTTCATCATTGAAGTTTAACTTCTCTAAAATTGTCAAGTAATTTCTATTGTGATGTCTTGCTCAGACATATTAGATGTTTTCTTTTGACTCTTTATATATTTTTTTTTTTTTGCAGGACATTGCTATTCACAACCTGGACTATATTTTGACTGTCTCATCACATGCTTTTGCTAGTGCTTCAGCTGAAATTCTAGCTGACCTTGAAAGTCTGTTGGACCTAAGGTCATTCGAACCTTGGAGTTATCGTAGGCTCCCAACTCCAACAGCTACTCTTCCTTTAATCATCAACAGTGAAGATGATGATAGTGAATGTGATATTCCAAGGACTCGTGATAACCACAACAACACATTCACCCTGAAGAGTGGAGATGAAAGATCAGATTTCTTTCTACAGCCCAAAGATGATGCAAATGAAGCCATCTTGAAGAAGGTTCGGGCATTCCGAAAGAAGTTGCAGCAAATTGAGATGCTTGAAGCAAGGCAATCAGATGGTCAGCTTCTCGATGACCAACAACTTGCAAAGCTTCAAACGAGATCGACTCTTGAATGTTCACTAGCTGAGCTGGGTTTTCCAGTTGAAACAGTACAGGCAAAAACATCAGTAATAGAGTCATCAGATGCAAAAGGGAATAAAAAGGTTGAGTTATCAAAAAAACAAAGAAGAAAGAGCAAACAAAAGGTAGCACAAGTGGAAACAGTTCCTCATTTTAGTCAAACTGATGAGGAATCAAAACTTGTGAAGGTTCCACCGGATGTTGAAATCTCTCAAGTTTTGACGAATAAGGAGGTATGGTTTCTAAACGTTAGATGCAAATTCTTTACCCTATCAACAACCAATGAAATGTTAACTACGGTATGCTTGTTTTTGTGATGGGTTGAATATTTATGGGTTTTGAGGGGCATAATAATTGCTGAGTTTCAAGAGAGGTACTTCCTTTGGCAGCGTTCGAGGGTACCTTAAAATCCAATTTTAGGATGAGAAGTATTTCCAAAGAAAGGTTTGAATCACGTTAAAATATCTTTTTACAGCTCAGTACTGTCAAAATATTAGTGGTACAACAGATGCTTGTTTTTTTCCTACCCAAAATCAGCTTTATTGTTTTTTTCCCTGTATTGCTTTTCACTTGTGTTAATTCCCGCAAGTGGCTATACCTCGAGAATGTTTATGTTTGTCATTTAAACTAAAGTCGAGGATACTCCTAATCAACTATCCTTTTTATTGGAGGTAATCATTTTACCTGTGCACCCTATCTGACTCTCTTGCATGTACTCGTTTTAGGACAGAGTTGAATTATATTTTGGTATATTGGGAAGAATACTAGTGTTGACTTGTATTTTTTGTTATATTTGAAAGAATCCTAGAGTGTATTTTGACGAGTTGTTCCAGCAAATATTTTGAAGTCGTATGATTTTCCCAACTCTCTTCTTCAGTTCTGTCATGGATATGTTTTTTTTTTTTAAAAAATTCCTCCTAAGGACTAGTAGGACCATACATAGGTAGTTGTGAATTTATTAGTTACTATCACAAGTGATCTTTACTTTTTCTTTTTCTTTTTTTTCAAAAACTCTCCTCAAATTAATGGAGGACAAAGAGTGAATATTATTTTTCAGTTGAAGCACTACTGAATTATGTCAAAATGTTTTAAATTTTTTCTTCTGATAGGAGGAAAAATCCATATTTGAGGAAAGGTTGGAGGACCAAGTCTCCAAGGACCTGGCTTTCCTTGCTCAGAAGAAAGAGACACCTGACCTGCAAAAAAATAAGAGTTCATCTCCTGCAGTGTCCAAGAAGAAAAATCGGAAGGGCGGGCTTTCCATGTTTTTGAGTGGTGCTCTTGATGACACCCCCAAAGACATTGCCCCCCCTCCACAAACGCCAAAGAGTGAGGGTCCTGCCTGGGGTGGGGCTAAGGTCTCAAAGGGATTGGCTTCACTTCGTGAAATTCAGGATGAACAGAGCAAAACCAAAGTGAATCAACCATGGAAGAATAAGAACCAAGTGGAAGATCATTCTGACGGTAGGAGCGATGGGAAAGTTATACTGGGTTCCTTCTTGCCATCCAAACCAGTACCTGTAGTGTCATCATGTACGCCACGGTCATGTGATGCAGAAAAAGGCACACCTCCTTGGGCTTCTGGAACTCCGCCTTCACTTTCTCGACCATCACTTAGGGACATCCAAATGCAACAGGTTTGCCTAGTGACTTTGCGCTATGCAGTACCAAGTTACCTTTCTATTATTTGTTGTTTTCTTTCCTCAAAAAACTCCATGTGTGATAATTTGTTGCTCGTTTTGCAGCAGGGAAAACACCCGCAGAATATTTCCCATAGTCCAAAAACAAGAACTGCTGGATTCTCAGTTCCAGCTGGACAGGGATCGCCATCAGATCCTCAAGGGTTGAACCGCTGGTTCAAACCTGAGGTCAATACACCATCATCTATTCGTTCCATTCAGATTGAAGAGAAGGCTATCAAGGACTTGAAGCGCATTTACAGCAGTGTCAAGATTGTGAAGAACCCAGCTGCATGATTCTTGCATTGGAATGTAACATTTAGGCAGATCATTTTCCAGTTGACTCCATTGGTGTTAATTTAAGTGTACAGATGATCTTGTAAAGTAGGATCCTTGATTAATAGAGTAGCAGCCAATTCTCACCCACCTTTATTTTATTTGTTTTTTAATTCTTAGATTTACTGATGTATATACATTCTGTTCTTTAACGTCAGAGTTAATAAAATAAAGCCTTAACCCAAGGGGTTGGCCTGATAGTGAGGTAAGAGGTAAGTCACCAAAGACCAAAAGGTCCTGGATTCAAACCTTGGGGGTAATTAAAACAAAAAAAAAATAAAAAAAAAAATAAAAATAAAGCGTTAAGTTTCTAATAAAAATAGATAATATATGAATGCCTTTCTTTTTTGTTTTTTTTTTTCCTTACAGGTGTTTCTGATATATCAGAGGCAAGAAGAAGAGAGAGAGAGAGAGAGGTGCAAGATGAGAGTCGCCCATTAAAGTATTATACTTGCTTGAATTTCTGATGGGATTGAGTATTAAACTCATCCCTAAGTTCTGATGGTCTCGAGTATTATAGTCTTCTCGTAGTTCTGATTGGAATCCAAGGGCTCGAGTATTATACTCGTTTGAAGTTCTAATTGGAACCGGTACTTGTTTGAAGTTCAGACGCTCGTTTGAAGTTCTGATTGATCGGTGCATTGATATTAGTAAATGTTTGATGAATTTGCTTTTCCGAAGCTCTGTTTGGATCTGGTGCATTAGTGTTAACAAATGTTTGATGAATTAGGTAAAGAAGCGGACATTGGCATTACATTGGCTTGAGTTACAAAATTGACAACAAAATTAGTTAAAAAAGCAAATATATGTTGTACAGATGTTATGTTTTGCAAGGAATGGAGTTGATGGATTGGGCCCACAAGAAAGAAAAGAATGATGGAAATGTGCAGTGGTAGAGAAAGTGGGCTGGACCCACATCGCAGAAAAGGGGCTATTTGCCAAACAGAAGTAGCCATACAAGTTAAATTCCTTCGGGCCAAAAAAAAGGGGAACATGAACTCATAAGCCAAACAGAAAATTGGTAAATAGCAAGTTTTTAAATTTGGCGTGTAGTATAAATATTTATATTTTCATAAATTAAGTAAATAACATATTCTTCAATATATATCTCTTTTTAATTTTTATTTAATTTTAAGTTTTTAAATAATAATTTAAAAAAAATGGAAAACTTGAAAACGTGAACTATTTAAAATAACTTTTCCACCGTGACCTTTAATCAACCATCACCGATAACCTTGCAGCTGATCGGCGATTCCGGTACTACCAACCAACTCATCTCTTCTCCCTCTTCGATTTGATATATAGCTTGATGAATATGGCCATTGTTTTCCGACAATCCGTTTTAACTATGGATATTCGAATATTTGTTTGATTTTTTCATCATTTTACAGTATTCAGATAATGGATTTTATGCCATATTCAAAATCCTCTTCTTGAGACCTTCAATTTGATATATTCACTTATTTGATTTGGTTCTCGGAATATAATTTGTGGAAAATTACTACACATGTCATTCTGTCATGGAAGGACCTTGTAAAGAAAATGAAGATATTACTATATAAATTAGTATATAAATTGATTTTTACATACCCATTAGTATATAAAATTTACTTTTTACCAAACAAATAATATATAAAATTGACTTTTTATATACACATCAATATATAAACTCGATTTTTGCCTAACTAACATAATATACCTTATTTTTTATATGTTCATATACTTATGGTAATTTATATATTGGTCAGTATATAAACCATTATTTATATAGTGACCATTATATAAATATCAATCTTTACATACTGGTTGTTTGATTATTTACTAATTTATATCCTTATTGTTTGTTTATATATTGATTTATATATTGTTACGCCCATTAATAATTAGATTTAAACACATAAATAATAAATAAATTAATAAATATTTTTATACTTATAGTGATTTATATAGTGATGAGTATATAAAACCATTATTTATATAATGACAAGTATATAAATATTAATTTTTACATACTGATTATTTATTTAAATATTGATTTATATATACTTGTGGTGATTTATATACTCTATAGTATACAAAACCAATATCTATATACTGACCAGTATATAAATATTATTTTTTACATATTGAATATTTTGTTTATATACTGATTTATATATTGGTCATTATATGAATTTAATATTATTATATAAATTTCAAATTTATATAGTGGTAAGTATATTGGTAGCTATATAAATATATAGTGTCATTTTGTGCATTCAATTATATTTAAGCTGACAAGGATATAATTGGTATAAAATTAATTTTTATAGAAAAATATGTATTGTTTAGCCAAAAATAAATTTATATAGTGATAAGTATGTAGAAATCAATTTATATATTGAAGAACATATAAATGTCATCACATTTATTATAAATGTGACATTTATATACTCATCAGTATATAAAATATACATACTCTAACTCTAGTGGTCTTCTCCGACAATTCTGCAGTTTTCAATTTTTCAGAAATTAATATTTAATTATAAAATTAAATATTTTATTATTTTAATAATAGAAAGGGTAATTTTAGATTTAAAAATAAGAAAATCTAGAATATGCTATTTAGTGAATTTTTGAAATAATATGTTATTTACTACCCATTATGTTTCAAAATCTGCTACTTGCTTATTTATCCCTAAGTCAAATTCAAACATCATCTCCTACTCGTAATTATTGCTTTTCTTACAGTTGAAAGAAAGAATGGTATGCATATGTGCAAGTGTAATAACATTAACAAGAAGCTAAGGAAATTAATAAGTTAAAGATTGGACATAATGTGGTCCCTTTCTTGGGAAAAAGAAGAAGAAGAAGAAGAAAGAGAAGGTTTGGTAGTTGAGTACCTAAGAGAAAGTTAAACATGAAGTTTCCATTTCCTACTTTGCTAACTATTTGGATTTTATTTGATCTTTCTTGGCAATGTGTCATAAGATTATGGGACTATTCTTTATATTAATCAAAAAAAAAAAAAAAAGAATTCAAACACTACCATTTCTTCTCATTCTCAAAGTTAGATTTTCTTTTCTTGTAATCTCAATCAACATTATTCATGATTTTTTAATTTCAATAATTCAAATAACAAGCTCAATGATTAATCATACAAAAATTTTTATTATTTCCAAGGATAGAAAATGTTTCAAAAATTATGACATATTTTTAAAGCTTAAAAAATCTTCCGATAAATAGAATGTTATTTTATTTGAAATTTGTTAAAATAGGTCCAATTATTTTTTTTTTTTGCCAAAGTAAAATAGGTCCAATTAATTCATCAAATAATTGTTTTGTTTAAATGGGGATGGAATGATAGTGCTAATTAATATGTCAAGGATTGAATAGCTGTATAAGAGCACTAGTATTGACAATTATAATAAAATAATAAGCACCTCTATTATGGACCCTTCACACCAAAACAACCCTAAAACTCTAAATTATGGTCTAATTAATTAAATAATTAAGAATGATTTGGGATGGGATTCCTCTAATTACTTTTCTTTAACTTAACTTGTACGTACTGCTCTTTTTGCAGCTTGCTTCAGTATCTTCTTCTCTCTCCATCTACACGTTTATATATTCCCATAAGATGCTAAAATTTTTAATTTATAAAACAAAAGAATGATATAGGAAATCGTGATTTGATATGGGCACTAATAATAATTATAATAATAATGGATTTGGGGAAATATTTTTTAATTATTGTTAATTAAGACCTTACTATAATATTTTTGAATGTAATCTCAGATTCTTGAGATGTATAGTAGCTTTAGCTTGAGAAACAGTAATTAAGGTCAACTTTTGATATTTGGCTATAATTGACAAGAATCAAGCTCGATATCTCTGCATCCTACATTTTCCATGGAATACAATGTATAATGACCGTCATATTCATAATAAATATGCATATTAACTTATATATAAAAGTGAATATGGATATACAACTATATCGCAATTAGTAAATAACTAAATATACGTATTTACTTAGCGAATACAAAAATTAACAAGATAATCAATAAAAGATAATCAATAAAATTGAGCTAATATTATTTACATTTTGTTATAAAATAAAATGTGACGGTAAAATTAATGAAGGGAAATGTGGAGGCCCATGACATGGTTCTGTTTCTCTTATTTTCAGTGCTGATAAAGCATTCTTTTTCTTTGATATAATAAACGAAAAAATAGGCTGTAAAAGGGTTCAAAAGCAGTAAAATACTACTAATAAAGACTTATAGAAGAAGACAACACCATCCCTCCAAAAACCTTTTCACTTTTTTTTAAAAAAAAAAATTCCAGCAATGACCTGTCTTTCATGTGCTTTTCCACATACTTACTTGCTCTCTCTCTCTCTGTATTTTTCTTACTCACTCTCATTTCTTTGTCTCACCTAAATATACTTTATGTTTATAGTTTCTTTCTATTACTATACTAACATCATTATTATTGTGTTGTAGTGTATTTGTGAGTGCAATAGAAATTGAGAGTACTTTGCAGAACTTTTGGTTATATATATTGTGTTTTTGATTGTTGAATCATTTGCTTGTAAAGAGGGTTTCTTTCTACTATTGCTATTAGGTTTCCCTTTTTTTTTAAGCTCTTTCCAGAAGGAAAAGATGGTGTTTGGAATGAAGTTTGATCCAAGATCCTTTATTATTTTTCTTTCCTCTTAATTTCTTCTAATCTTGTTAAGTAATTTTCTTAATTACTTAGTTCTTGCATCAAGAAACAGATTTTCAAGAACGCTAATTAGGTTTTCTTTTCTTTTCAAGATTGCTAATATCTTCTTCTTCTTCTTCTTCTCTTTTCAGATTTTCTTTTCTCATAATCAGTTTTTCAAGATTTTTGTTTTCTTTTCCTTTGATTTTGCAAGTAATTAATTACTTAATTTCTTGATAATATGATCTCGGACCAGGCTTCATTCCTCACACCATGATTTTCCAGGCTCAAATACATACATCAAGACCCTAATAAAGGTAATTAATTATTTCAATTTCTCAAGCTTTTAATATTATCCCATACTCAATCTGCTTAACAGTAATCAATCCATGTGCTAATTAAACATCAGTCTTAATTCTCTTATAGATTTTTGCTTATCTTTTAATTTCATCCTTTAATAAATGTTAGATTTGATTTGATAAAGTTTTATTTCTCTTAATTAATTTCTGTATATAGTTTCTGTGCATGAAAGAATATTTTAGTAACTGATTAATACAGTGTTGGTTTAGTGAAGATTCTTAGACAAACTATATAAGACATACAAGTATAATGTTTTGATCAGAAATATATGATGTCATTTCTTTCAAAATATTCCTTTCCTATTCCTATTATTGCTCTAATTTATATATAATATAAGATCTTGATGAGTTTAATTAATAACTTAACATTATTTTGTGACTATTGAGTTCATACACTGTAAACCCTAGCTGGCAGCAGATCTTCTTGATTCTTTCTAAAAGCATATATACATTTGAGTTTAATTTCATATCTGTGCTTAATTATTCTTTAATCTGGAATCAAGCTATATATGATCCCATTTTTAAAACTTTGTAATATATATATATATATTGTTGGTGTACATCCAACTGTCTGCACCACATACTTTGGCTGTGACAGTTTTGGCATCACCGTCAATTTCAATACACTATATTTAAGTACTTTATTTGTATTTGTTTAGAGGAAAACCTTAAATTTTAATAATCTTTTAGCTTATAAATCATCCAATGTTTCTGTTCGTTGGATTCGTCGACAAGTTATGTAAAAGCACATTTTGTCTCCCACCGATACGCTTAATTTATTTCATGTTTGTTGTCTTTTTTATGATCAATGAAATTGCAAGACTATTTTGCAATATTATTGATACATTAGCTTAATTAATTATAATCTAGATTATTTAGAAGTATAACTAGATGGTAAATTTGTACTTTCTATCTGCATTGTATCAATTGGGGAATTTCATGGTATCAATGTCCTTTTTTTAAAGCTAGGGTTTGGCATTGTTTTTTAATTGATTATAGCTATCATTCACTAGTTTTTCTGTCACTAACCATATCATCTACTCATTAACTATCTTTTGTGTAAAGTGAAGAGATGATTATGCAACGTTATGTTGATTGAGACATGATGATAAGATGAGATTAACTAAATATTTTGGATGTTTATTATGATTAATATCATTAATTAGGAATTTTTTCCCTATTTTTGTTTATCTATATTCTATATACAAATACATTCAAGATGAGTTTTTCTTGTGTTGTTTTTTACTTTTTTTCCCATTATTTTTTGAATGTTTGGGCCGAAAATAATATAGATTAATATTACTTGTCTCACACTGAAATATCTCAGTTAAGGATTAGAATATAATTTTCCCAATCTAACAGTTTGCTGCTAATGTTATCTGCAAAATTCTATGGCGTAGCGTTTTTATTTTAGAGGAGTCACAATTGTTCATTTCAATCCGTGTTTTCCATTACTAAGAATCATTTTAAAAGATAGAATTATCTAGAGTTGTCTTTTTTTTTCCAAGACCTATTTCATCTGCAATAAGACTACGACCATCTCTTTGCAAGCCAAATTAATGGAAAGCAAAATTCGTTAGCTTGATCATTTTCATTCATTGTCAATACTTGCACCCAACAATTTTCAATCTTTATAAAAACCCACTTCAAAAAAATACTTAATCCCTCCCCTCACCTTTTCTGAACAGCACCTTTGATAATATTGAGTGGGTTGTTGGGTCTGCTAAGGAGCATAATGAATTTAAATTGTGAAAACGTGAAATGAAAACGAGTAAAAGTACAGTACATACCAAAAATTGAACCCAAAATACATAAGAACTCCGAGTATAAGATTAAGAAATATAACAATTTCATGAAGAACGCTCGTTCCTCCATCAGTATCTCGTAAGTATGGTTATCTATTTATTCAGTTTATTGTTGTTCACGCTAAGACAAAGAGAGAAGAGAAAACAGAAAAATCGCAAATCCTTCCAGCACTACGAAATCGGAGAGATAGAAAGGTAGACGGTAGATTGAAGGGTAAATTAGTCATTGTATTATATTGTATTTTACTACCTCCGTTTTTCTCATATCTTTACATTCACTATTTCATCAATACCAATACAAACCTACTTTTCACAATATCAATACATAAATAATAATAAATAATTACTAACCTTTTAAAAAATTTATTTTTTCACCAATGTCAATAAAAAAATAATAATAAACAATTACAAAACTTACTATAAATAGAAATATAAACAACTCAAAAAAATACCCAAAAACGAAAATGTAAACATATCATGAAAACGGAGGTAGTATTATATTAATTATTAAAAAATATTATTGGTAAAATTTCTAATTATTACTGAAATGTTTCACACTGAGACAATTATATTTATTGAATAATATACAACCCTCCCAACTTTCTTGCCGGAAGAGTTTGGCTTCAGGTTTAGATCTCTTATCCTTCGGATATATACAGACACGGGTGTACTTTTTTTAAAAAATAAAAATGGAAATCGGAATAATATAAAAAAAAAAATTTGGCATATCTAAATATTAATTTCAATACAATTATTTTCCCGTATTCCGTAAAAATTATATACATGTGCTTACTTCGTTTTTCAAATCTCATTTGTTTTCTTTTTCTTCCCCGAACTCTCTAACACCAGAGAGACCTCAACAATTTTCAGATTACATTTGCTGATCTCAACTGTCACTGTCCTTAACCACCATCTTTGGCACCGTTCTGCTTCTTTTCCATCGTTGATTTATGATTTTAAAGTTATGATTAGCAGAAGAATGATGATGATTTTGTTTCCAGAATGCCAATCTCACAAATCGTCATTTAGATTTTTCTTATTTAGGTATTTAGACCAATTTCATATTTCAACTTTATTTCAGTTTAGGCTAGTTTAGGCTTTCATCTGTTTTTTATTTTCGATTTTTCTTCTTGATTTTCATCTCCGATTGATTTCAGTCACGCCATCAAGTGAAGTTTTATTTTCTGAGATCCAGAGTAGCATCAATGTCGAGCAAGAGCAGTTGTGCGGTCGAACCAAAACATTCGATATTTGTTATCTGAAATCGATCGACCAATTCCAGTGAGTTCACTTATGCCGCCTACTTTAGGTACGAAGATTTAATTTTATTTATTGAATGTATTTAGGATAGCATAGATTAATTTAAATGGTTTGTTGATAAGATAGTTATACTATGATATATGCTTAGTCTTGCACTATATGTAGGTTCAAAGGCTTTCTAATATAAATGATATGTCTTTCAGTTTGAGGTTGGATGCTTTGAAAATAGGTGAATAGAAATCATCGATTGCCATATGTTATATTATTGTTAAACATTTTATTGTACTGTTGTTGAACATTTTACTTTTTTTTTCTATGTTTATTTTTCCTTTTTTGTTTTTGTTTGAAATATGTTGAACAATTGTTATACTATTGTAGAACTTTTTTTGATTTTTCTCTAAGTTTTGTTTTACATTTATTTTTTATGTAAATACATGTTGCACATTTTGTTATTATATTGTTGAAAATTGTGCATTTCTATTATTTTTTATTTTTATTTTCTTTTTGTTGAAAATATGTTAGACAATTGTTGTACTGTTATTGAATATTTTTTCTATTTTTTAACTATATTTTATTTTTATTTTTTTTGGATGAAAACATGTTGGATAGTTGTCTTACTGTTGTTGAATATTTTTCTATTTTTCAACTATTTTTTTTATTATGTTGGACAGTTATTATACTGTTGTTGTTAAAAATTTATTTTCTATGTTTGATTTTCCATTTTTTATTTTAGTTTGTAATATGTTGAATAGTTGTTGTACTGTTGTTAAATATTCTTTTTTTTTTTTCCTGTTATGTTTGCTTTTCCTTGTTTTTTTTTTATTAAATTATTTTGAACAATTATTGTACTGTTGTTAAATATTCATGAATAAAGTCTGATTGTGTTTTTAATTTGAATTAATAACTTTCTTTTTGTTTCTTTCATTTTTCAATTTGAGGCTGATTTTTTTAATTATTGATTCAGTTTTGTATTTTTTTTTACGTGTTTTGTACATTGTCTTAATATAATTTGTATTTTTTTTAGACTATGTATTGACTTGCAGCCTCAACAAAGAAATGCTGACTTTGATGTATCTAATAATATGACGAAAATTTTTTAATTTGGAATTGCAAAAAACATTTCAAATTTTAAAAAATTTTCAAATGCAAATGTTTTAGGTTATTTTTAATTTTATTTACATTTAAAATTATTAAAATGAATTTAAATATTGAATTTATGTTTTCTTAGTTAATTTAAAATAAGTTTAATAATAAGAAATATTGAATTTTTTTATTTAAAATTATAAAAAATATGTACAAAATAAATATAAAAATTGTATACTAGTTGTACGAAAATTGTATATTATTAAAGGGTGCTGTTAACGGGTGCCCATGGGCACTTGTTAAAAATTATAAATTCATTTATGACACCCGTTAAAACTTATAAATTCATTTATTAAGGTTATGGGTATCCTATTATCATAAGTGATTAAGGTGTTATTAATTATCTTTTATATTTTCTATAATGAAATTAATGTAGTATTTAATAGTTATGTGGTGGTGGATAAAATTTCA
>CATIWJ010487168.1:0-11486 GCA_949640765.1 Croton laevigatus | reverse complement strand
CAGTTATACTTGCACCAACTTCTACCAAAACGAATAGAGTTTGCAAAGTAATTCTAAATTTAAAAGGAGATGACACTACTTAAAAAATCCTAAATAAAAGTTAGTAAAGCCATATGTTTAAAACAAATTTCTGATGTTAATGTCAATAAATTCATTTAGAATTAGAAATGAATCTTTGTATTCAAATGAACTTCCAAATACATGAATGTGGACTAGAGCTTTCAAGAAAATGAATATGAAATTAAGAATGATTAGTTAAATTCAAATAAGATTGGGTTCAATTTTCCTCCTCTAAAAGTTCAAATTTTCAACAATAAAAATTGAATGAAAAGATTAAATCCAAAGACTTGAATTCTAATAAGAATAATTCCATGATGAATGACAATAACATCATCTTTCATACCATACCTCTCGGAATTTGATTGGACAGCATCAACATCAATACTATCATTTCCATTCGGCTGTAAGCAAGGAACTAAAATCTGAACAACTTCTGTGTAAAGCCCATGAACAAAGAAAGTATCATATACATGTTTTTTTGCTGAGAGAGGAAAACAAGCTAACCAATTGGAAGCTACATCTGCAGACAATGAACAATTTCAGTGATGCAATGAATAAGACATCTTGAAACTAGACTCTAAAATCTAATAAACAGAATTACCAAGCAATAAAACTCGAGCTAAGGTTGGAAATGCAGTTCCTTTGTAGAACACTTGCCACCATTCGCCAATTTCTTCAGCAGAACGGGCCTTAGCACTGAGGACTTGGTCTCTGTAACGCTCATCAAGACAACCTTCAAGTCCAAAATAAACAAAAGAAATAGTTAGCATCCATTAACCTTGCAGGAATTCGATGATTCAAATTCCTTTTTTTTTTTCCGTTTTTGAAGGAACGAAAGATTTGAAACAGACCTAAGATTAGAGAGGACTCTGTAGGGAAGAGAAGGACAGCGAGAGAGTGAAGAGCGCAAACAGCTTGCTCGACATGTTTAGAAGTTTTTATTGCAGAGATTACTTCTCCTACCTCGTTCACTATTATTTTCTCTATCTCTCTTCTCCTCTGCTTTGATCCTTCTTCCATTTTCCGCAACGAAACTGCTTTTCCGTTTGCCAGCAGCACAGATGTTGTTTCAAGCTGAAACAGCATGGAGTCGGTCACCAGAAGAATCGAGTCGAGTAGCAAACTAAAACGACATCGTTTGGGAGATGCTATAAAAACAAATGCAGTGCAAACAATGCGTATTTCAATTTGTTCTGGAAAACGACATCGTATAAATAACTGCAAATTACAGTTGAACCGTCCTAAGATCCAGTACTCTAATTTTGCTCCCCTTTCGCTTATGTGCTTCTTGTGGATGCTCTGAGGTTTCTGTCTTTTTCTCTCTGAAGATGGCAACCGCAGTAGTCTCGCAGCCGGAAAAGGTGCCGCGGCCTGGGCGTGGCGGATTTCAAGGACATGGCCTTACTGAAGAGGAAGCCAGGGTTCGAGCCATAGCTGAAATAGTTAATTCAATGGTGGAACTTTCCCGTAAAAACCAAACTGTGGACCTCAACGCCATCAAATCAGCCGCCTGTCGCAAATATGGCCTAGCGCGAGCTCCTAAGCTAGTTGAAATGATCGCAGCTTTGCCGGAGTCTGACCGCGAATCGCTACTTCCCAAGCTCCGTGCTAAACCAGTTCGCACGGCCTCGGGAATCGCGGTCGTCGCCGTTATGTCAAAGCCACACCGGTGCCCCCATATTGCCACGACTGGAAATATTTGCGTTTATTGTCCTGGTGGACCGGATTCGGATTTTGAGTATAGTACACAGTCTTATACAGGTTATGAACCTACTAGCATGCGTGCAATTCGAGCCAGGTAGGTTTCTAGTGCCAATTGTAGTTTTAAATTAGCGTAAAAAGATTATCGAGTTTACTATTACTATAATTATTGAGAGTTCAATTTTCTACTAATTACTTTTGAACAGCTTAAGAGTTATTTATCTTGAACGTTTATCAGTAGTGTTATTTGTGCTCTTTCTAGATTAAATAGCATTCAAATTTTCATCATCAACCACATTAGTAATTTCATATTTGTTTAATTTCATATCATCAACCACATTTTGTTTCTGGGGTCATAATGCTAATTGGATACACGCAACCCAAAGCAATAAAAATAGAGTGCTTAAAGAATTCAGATTTCTTGTTCAACATGAAGATTTTAGCAGTCACTATCTCGTCATTGCATTTTGAGTTCTGTTCATATTGGTGTTCCTTCTGCCATGCCTTCATCATCTATCATGCATATTTTGTTACATAAATTGAGGGTATGGTAAAACTTTTAATTTGGAGCTTCAGGGCTAACTTTCTTAGTAAAGTTTATCTTGTAACCTTTTCTAGTGTTTTGGTTTTTGTATCCGTTTCCCTTCATTTATTTTTATTATTTATATGTCTATTTGGGTTTAAGTGCAATTAATCTGAGAAAAATAACAGATTTTTACTTCATCATCTGTGTCTAATAAGCTGACGCTCTGTTAAACGTTTAATGATGAATTTGTTTATTATTCAAATAAAAAAAAGGAATTTGTTTACAACATTATACTCATTCTGTGTACTCATCAATATCTGTCCTACTCGTAAAAGTTTGACGACTCTTATTTCTAAGGAATTGTTACTTCGAGTTGCTTCTCTTTTTCTTTTTGGAGAAAATTGCTGATGTTGTCTAAAAGTTGATGTGTTATATGCAAGCATTGAATTTATAACCTAAATGCTTTTTGGTGCCAGATATAACCCATACGTTCAGGCTAGAAGCAGGATTGATCAACTTAAGCGATTGGGTCACAGCGTAGATAAGGTTTTGTTCATTCTTCAATATTACTTTAGTTGTTAAAGTGATGGCATTGACACATATGCAGCTTTTTCACCTGGTTTCCGTGGGTTTGTATCTTTCAGGTGGAGTTCATATTGATGGGTGGCACTTTCATGTCATTACCAGCAGATTACCGTGATTACTTTATAAGGAACCTTCATGATGCCTTGTCAGGACATACTTCTGCCAATGTTGAAGAGGCAGTTGCCTACTCTGAGCATGGTGCGACAAAGTGTATTGGTATGACAATTGAAACGTAAGTTATTCTACAAAATTGTCCCTTCAGAAACAAAAGGCATAGTTACTCAAAAATATTAAAATTTACCATTCTATGATGAATGTTGCTTAAACTTATAATTTTTCTTTGCCATTGTAACTACTTTAGACAATGCATGTTTCTTTATCAGAATTAGTTTGTCCTCATTTCTTCTAATTTACAGGAGGCCTGATTATTGTCTTGGACCTCATCTGCGTCAAATGCTTTCTTATGGTTGTACACGGTTGGAGATTGGAGTTCAAAGTACTTATGAGGATGTTGCACGTGATACTAATAGGGGACACACAGTAGCAGCTGTAGCTGATTGTTTCTGTTTGGCAAAAGATGCTGGTTTCAAGGTCTGCTAGTGCCCTATTTTATTTGAATTGACATGGTTAAATGTTGGAATGCTGCCATTTTTTTAATGTTTCCTCTCATTGTTTATCAGTACTAATGTTTGTTGCAAGTTTTTAATATCTATTTATTGCTTTGCTTGTAGGTTGTTGCTCATATGATGCCTGATCTTCCAAATGTTGGAGTTGAGAGGGACTTAGAAAGTTTTCGAGAGTTCTTTGAGAATCCATCATTTAGAGCAGACGGGCTCAAAATTTATCCTACACTTGTAATTCGTGGAACTGGGCTCTATGAGTTATGGAAAACTGGCAGGTACTTGTTGTTCCCATTTTTCATGGCAAAAGGTGAATTGTATATATTTTGCAAACAGAAATATGTGAATGTGACTGTTCAATTATTAATGCATTACTACTGCTTGTTTATTTGGAAAAGCTGATCTCTGGTTTTGAAGATGGACATTGACACATTGTATACATTGCAAAAGCATCAAACTATATTCTCTCTTCTTGCAGATATAAAAATTACCCCCCTGAGCAACTTGTAGATATTGTTGCAAGGATCCTAGCCATGGTGCCCCCCTGGACACGTGTTTACAGAGTTCAGCGGGATATTCCTATGCCTTTGGTCACATCTGGAGTTGAGAAAGGAAATCTTAGGGAGCTAGCTTTGGCTCGGATGGATGACTTGGGCTTGAAGTGCCGTGATGTCCGCACACGTGAGGCTGGAATCCAGGTAAGCAATCATTTTCAGGTGTTATTACTGGTGTTTGCAACAAGTTGAGATCCTTACAGATGCATCTGTAATGAACATAGGACATTCATCACAAAATTAAGCCTGAAGAAGTAGTGCTTGTTCGCCGAGATTATACTGCAAATGAAGGTTGGGAAACATTTCTGTCATATGAGGATACACGGCAGGTATGTGGGACAACTTCCATGCATGTTTGAAATTGAATGCATGTATTTTATTGTTAGAGTGGTTATTTTGTAACTGCTAAGGAAATTTAAACCTCAATTTTTCACTGTCATAGAGAATTCCTTACTTGTCAGCCATTGTCCTTTCAGTTCATGATAGACTGATTACACTGTAGGATTCTTGAGAATTTAGTTTAAGAGACCTGTCTTTTTATTTTTTGGATTCTAGCTTTTTTTTTCCCTCAATAGCAGCTTATTCCAGAAGCTATTGCTTGTGGAACATAACATGGGGTAATGACATTCTGTTTGGTTGCAGGATATCCTTGTTGGCTTGTTACGCTTGCGAAAATGTGGTCGCAATGTTACTTGCCCGGAGCTCAAGGGTAGGTGCTCTATTGTTCGTGAGCTCCATGTTTATGGAACTGCTGTTCCTGTTCATGGTCGTGAGGCAGACAAATTGCAACATCAGGTAACATAACTAGTTTGATATAGTACTTTTTAAAAATGTTGCAACCTAGTTTGATGACATGGGTAGATTTACTACATATCCAACTCTCATCATTTTTTGTAGGGAACAAGAAAAATTGCTTCTCTTTACCAGTCAATTCAGTTTTAAGAATCCCATCTTAAGCATCATGCCAAAAATTTTAACATGGGACAGCCTGGAGCTAATTTTTTTTGTTATTTGAAACTAGATTACTTTTTCAAACAGATTTTTCACATGTTTGCTTCCGTTTTTTGTCCCTATTTATCATGGCAGGGTTATGGTACGCTGTTAATGGAAGAAGCAGAATGGATTGCTCGCAAAGAACACAGATCAACTAAAATAGCAGTCATTTCTGGTGTCGGAACCCGCCATTACTACAGGAAACTGGGTTATGAGCTTGAAGGCCCCTACATGGTTAAATGTCTTGCTTCAGTTTAGAGAGCGCCTGATATTGGGATGTTGCAAAATTTTGTAATTTATTACTCATTGTATTAGTAGAGGATTTGAGCATTTTATCTGAAATCATATGTAAGCAAAGTGGTTATGTGAGGAATTGATTCATAAGCTTCTGCAGACCCCACTTCTATTCTTTACACACCGAAAAAAGAAAAGCTTTATTACTATATTACTTCGATTGTTGTGCCAAGTGAGTAAAACACAATTGCTAAAACTGAAATTTGTAGATTTGACCGAAAAGATTGACATTCACAAGAGCTTGAAGGCCAACAAGTATGGCGTACCCGATTTGTGCAATAAAATTGAGGAAAAATGCAGATTTGACCGGTAAACTACATGGCAGTATTCGAGGATTTGGCCTTGCATCTTTATGACGTGTATATGTTGGCACGAGGAACGTCTTGTTTTTTAGCACAAAATATATAATCCCAGCTTTTTCCATCATTTTAAACTCTGAAGCTTCATTCAATTGAATTTTAATCCTAAATTCCTTATACAGTGATGCTCAAATCAACCTTCACCCCCATTTTCTCAACCTTCCCTTCTAAACTTGGCGCACTTAAAAAATCCCCGCGTTTTACTGTGGCTGCCAATGCTAATGCGGTAACACAATGCCCACCACCTATTCAACAAAATTCCTCAATCGCTCCTTCGTCAACGTATATCCACCTCCCTTTCTGTCGCAAGCGCTGCCATTACTGTGACTTTCCAATCGTTGCTCTTGGCTCTGCCAACCAAACAGATGCCGACCCTCGTATCTCCAACTATATTGAATTGCTTCTACGAGAAGTGGTCTCAACAAAAACAGAGTTCAATTCCCACCCACCTCTTGAAACTGTCTTCTTTGGCGGCGGCACGCCATCTTTGGTGTCTCCGAGTCATGTTTCAATCGTTTTGGATGCATTGAAAAGCAAGTTTGGGGTTTGTGAGGATGCTGAAATATCTATGGAGATGGATCCTGGGACCTTTGATTCTAGTAAAATCAAGGAGCTGATGGGGTTGGGTGTGAATAGAGTGTCGTTGGGGGTGCAGGCTTTCCAAGAAGAGTTGCTGAAATCTTGTGGGAGAGCACATGGAATTAAGGAGGTTTATGAAGCAATTGAGATTATTGGATCATGTGGGATTCATAATTGGAGCATTGATCTAATCTCTTCTCTCCCTCACCAGACTCCACAAATGTGGGAGGAGAGCTTGAGACACACTATCCAAGCACAGCCTAACCATGTATCTGTATATGATTTGCAGGTCGAACAGGACACCAAATTTGGAAATTTGTAAGTCTATTAATAAAACCCATTGATGAAAAATGTTGGCTTTTGCCTTCATAATAATGATGGTTTTTTACGGTTCATTTCTGGGGTTGTCTGCAGGTACACACCTGGTGAGTTTCCACTGCCATCAGAAACACAATCTGCTGGTTTTTATAGAATGGCTTCACGGATACTTTCTGATGCCGGTTACAACCATTATGAAATTAGTAGTTATTGCAAAGAAGGATTTGAATGCAAGCACAATTCTACATACTGGAAGAACAAGCCTTTTTATGCTTTTGGCCTTGGCTCTGCTAGTTATATTAATGGACTGAGGTTTTCAAGGCCAAGAAAGATGAAAGAATACATGGAGTATGTGAAAAATTTGGAATCTGGGGCAGTGGATTGCTGTGGTAATAACCAAATTGATGCTAAGGACATAGCCATGGATGTTGTGATGCTCTCGCTTAGAACCGCAAGAGGCCTTGATTTGAGGTCTTTTGCTGATGAATTCGGTGGCTCACTGGTTTATTCTCTCTGCAAGCTATATAAACCTTATATAGAGAGTGGACATGTGGTTTGCTTGGATGAGGAGAGAAGGGCATTGACTACAGATGAATTCAACAAATTGTTTATGCATGAAGATGAGATAGCTAGTCAATTGGGTTATATCAGACTAAGTGATCCAGATGGTTTTCTGTTATCAAATGAGTTGATATCTCTCGCATTTGGGGTCATAGCTCCATAGAACTGATTGGCAATGGAATTGGTTGTATCTTAGGGGTTGGTGATTATTTTTTAGCATAAATTGCTTTTATCGAGGAACAAGGCCGGAAGTTCTGTTGTGCAAGATATAATGGTGCTTAAGCATTTACATTCTAATATTTGTCTCCAGTTTCCCTTGGATTGCAAGAGAATCTCTGGCAAATCGTCACATATTGGTGGACGTATCAGGTGGCAAGAAAAAGTAAACTTATGACTATAGTTACTGCAGAACAGGTGCTTTTCATGTCTAATTTTAGGACAGCAACGGAAAGAGCAGAACGATGAAGTTGGACTACACGTTCAACCTTTTTCTTTTTTTTTTGTAAGGACTACATTTTCGACTTAATGGTGAAAAAAATGTGTCAAGAAATTGCAATAAAAGTGAAATGTCATATGTTACAAACTAAAATTACATGGATGTTCATGTCAAAAATAAAATAAAATAAAATTACATGTATGTTCAAAGACATGCAGATTTTTTTTTTTCTTCTATGTTTCCCTGGAACGCAATTGAGCTCCAATTTAAAATGTAAAAAGGAAAAGGCTAAGACTATTACAAAAATGGTTAGGCGTTTCTTCAGATTTTCCTATCACCAGGAGGGATGTAAAGAGAGCTGGACTATATTTCGCTGGCAATATTAAATGCCAATACAAGGCGCCTGCAAATCATCAACTTAACTTGAGACCTTCAACAGAGCCTCTGTTAAATTACATGATAGTTGATGGTCTGAATGAGATTCCAAAGAATATTCCTGCAATAAGATTAAACAACTGGCTCAATTTCTATCAAATGCCTTGCATAAATCTACTCCATCTGATAAAGGCATTAGCTAACAAAAACAGAAACATATGACCTTATTTCCATGAATGAAAATCAAATGCTGCATTATATCCAAAACGTATAGCACAAAATATTGAAATATTATGAGATTCGTAGACAGAAAAGCCTCTTGGTGGTGGGTGGCAATTTGAACCACTAGCAGATAGAACCCAATATCGACAGTTCTAAGTCGCCAAAATTTCATCATAATGACCTTGATGCTTTAGTCCACCGTATAACTTATTAAAATTTTTTTCAACTATCGCAGTTGAACAAGGAAGTTACCTCAACAAGACAAAAAGATTTACCAATCAATTATGATGGTTTTGTCTTCTGTCCAACTTTGGGGATTCGCCTCAGCTCCTGAGTTCCTTGCCTCATTTCTCTGCACATGCAGATGGAAAAACTCAAGGAAATGATTGTAAAGCTTGATCAATATCAAATCACCAGAAAACAAGAAACAGTACCTTTGATACAAATAAACAATAAGGTAGAAAAGAGGCAGCAGCATCAAAGTCAGTATAGAAATAGCCAGATAGAACACACTCACTTGCTTCTGGACAAATTGAAGGCCAAAAACAAATGTGAATCATAAAGCATCTAAAACAGAAAAAAGATTAGAAACATTTAAAATATAGAACTACTTTAATTTTAATGGTCGATTTGATCAAAGAAAAACAAGCAAATGCCAGAAAATTTTGAATTTTCAAGCAAAAGTGAAGAAATCCTTCAGAAGCTTGATGGTCATTCAAGCAAGGTGCCAGAAATTATATAATGACAGAAGTGTACAGTTTTTTTTTTTTTTTTCTTTTCTTAAAATTTGATCTTCATGCATTTCCTGTCCCCGACATAAAGCATTACCTCACCACCTTTTGGAAAATATTTTCTTTTTGCTGAACAAGTGTGAGCATCACAGAATTGGTGCAGGAACAATTCTACAAATAAGAAATTCAACAATATGTAAGAGTTATTAGTGAATATGAAAGACACGCCTTTTAACAATGAAAGAATTCAATCAGTAAGATGCAACCACTATCACCGAAAGTAAAACGAGAAAAAAAAAATATACATATATATATATAGTTTATCTCATTGATTATAGAAACTACCATGGAGACGGCTGGCTGAAGGACCTTGACTAATTGGGAAACAGCTATCTGCAAGACTCTGTGCAGGGAAGAATAATTATTACTGCAAGTCATTGGAATCAACAATGCAACAAATATGACAATCAATAACAACCTCACAAAGGTGGCGATTCTTCGCAACAGCAGCTGGGTTGCATTTAGTTTTTCGTGATTTGGTATTCATAACAACATCACAGTGCAATGCTCCACATAAATCAGCCAAGCACTTGCCATCACTCTGAAATAATTGGAAAGAAAAATCACAGTTTGACATTAATTGAAATTCAAAGTCCCCAAATGGTTTCTTTCACATTCCCAAGAAAAAGGGGAGACGGGAAAAAAAGAATCAGTGTATCAAAGTGCAGCAACAATAAGAGATTTAGCAGCGCTCATAATAGAACAAGGGTCCAGAATCCACATACAACATTCAAAAGATTGAAATGCCTGTTCTCAAAATGCTGATCGAGGTATTTTTCTGCACGGAAGCTCTTTTTACAATAACCACATTTCCATTCATTTATGTCTATATGAATCTTGTGCTGTTCTTGTTCCCTGAAAAGATCATTCTCAGGATGAAGTCTACACTTTCTTGAAATCTGGTACTTCTCACGTTCCACAAATGGCTTCAAATACTAAACAAATGCAAACATAAAACATTGTCAAAGTTTATTCAAAAGGAACTTTTCTCAGAAAGTAAGAAAATTTGCCATTACCTCTTCTATGACTTGCCAGGCAGCCCTGCTTCGTTCTCTGGAGCAATGTACTTCAGGCACATGCTTTTCTTGCTTAACAGCTCTAAACATAAAAATCATAATAAATCAATCCGAAATAAATTAAATAACACCATTCTCCAAACAGAACAAGAGCATCAAGCTATTTATGAAATCACAAATAAATCGAAGCAAGAAACAAACACATATTTGCATTAAAATTCTAACCTTTCGGCTGATTGCACTCCAAATTCCTGGCACAAGATCAACAAATTCTAGCATGAGAACATGAGCCAATGCGCTTTGATGCTATAACCAATTAAAGGGGCTTTTCTTTAAGCTCTTATGAGAAATTTAAACATGAAAAAGCAAAATTAGGTTACTAATTTGAAAGGAAAAAAAATCATCAATTGATTAAACCAATCTCACTGAATGAATTAAGACAAAACAAAAAAGAGAAATCGAACGAAAATAGAAATTGTAATATCATTACCTGAGATAGCGTTTGCTGCAGGAAATATGAAATAAATAGAAGAAGTACTGTGGTTGCTGTGGTTTTCTCCATCTCTCTGCAGCTGAGCTGAGAGAGGAGAATCAAAAAATTCTGGAGAATGGTTGGGCCTGTTTGGGCATCAGTGTGTTCATATCCCTACTCCTAGTTTTTGTCATGGGCGTTTCCTATTCTAACTAATCACAAGGATACCACGGGTAAATTTAATAGAAAGTTTCTGAATTTTGAGGGTTCTTATATAATCATACCTAAATTTTTTTTTTTTCGTATAAAAATATTTGAACTTGTAAAGAATTTATAAAGAATTGCATTTAACCGGTTTCCCATCTCTAACCAGTCACATGATGACGTGGCAGAGATTAAAGTTTAAGAAATACATCTCTAATTTCCTTGTTTTTCTCTTTACTATAATTTGGACTTAGGGGGGTGTATTCAATTTGGAGAATTAATGACTTTTAATGATTTTGAAAGTAAGGTGGTATTGGATTATGACTTTTACAGACTCTATAAAAGTCACCTTGTATTCAATTATGACTTTTAAATACTTTTGAAAAGTCTATAAAAGTCATATGGTATTCAATTAGAATTTTTATAGAGTCATTAAAAGTTTGTAGGTATTCAAAAAGTCACTGACTTTTATAGACAATAGACTTTTAATTACTTTACAAGACTTTTTAGCTAATAATATAAATAGAATAGTGAAAAAATTCTCCAGCCCTTTTCTGCAATACTTTTACAGACTTTTTTTAGGAGCCAAAAATCGTATTTTTTTACTTTCTTTCTCGTCTCTCTTCTCTTCTTTGTTACCATCCAGACCGGTGACTGATTGATTTATTTCCTATCATCACCGCCTCCGCTGCCGATGCCACCATAACCTACAACGACAATTGCACCATTCATACTCCATACAAGGTAAGTTTATATTTGTTTGTTTCTTATTTATTAATTCTATTTTTTGGTTTTGTTCTGTGTTTGTTGGGTTCCTTTT